>JBANCZ010002907.1:0-14160 GCA_037040025.1 Sphaerogastrella javana
GATAAGACATATGCACTCGATCACGGAAATCAATTAAAATCCTATACACTTGCGAAACTAGAGTATGCTGTAGATGTACACACACACACACACATATATATATATGTGTGTGTGTATATATACATATGTGTATATATTCGTGTATATGGTTATAATCTGAGGTCATTGTTGCAACCTGCTGCTGCACTGCAATTGACTATCAATGCACTTGGCCAGAACAGTTCGCTCGCACTAACGCTTACACAACACACACACACGCACTCACACACACACACACACACATACACACACACACACGCACTTATTTATACATATATATATATACGATATAGATTTAGTATACGCACATACTAACGCAGCTGTTGCAACGCTTGTGGCACACAGAGAGAGAAAAAGAGAGAGGGAGATAGATAGAGAGAGTGAGATAGACATAAACAGATAGATAGGAAGGTGCAGAGCCGGGTTTGGAGCATGGTCAACGGCCTGTGGCGGCTTTAGCAGTATTACAAAACCACCAATTTTGGTTATATCTCGGACGCTGGACATCTGCTAGACACTGAATGTGAGTGTGTGTGCTTGTGTGTGAGTGTGTGTGAGTGTGTGAGAGTGTGTGTGTGTATATAGATGAGAAGAAGAGACAATACTACTCAGTCTAACGTATCTCTCTCTGACTAAGTGACAATAAACACGCACACGAAACGCAAAAGAGTTGCTATTCAAACATGGAGAGAGGATGCTGCGGGAAGGGATTGGAGCCAGTAAAAGTCAGACAGAGCTGTCGAACGTATGGTTTAGATAGTGGAGGAGGAGTGAGAAGAAGAGGGGGATACAGGGGGGAATGGGGGAAGGCTAAACTTAGAGAGACGTGCTTTGAATGTACATTGCATTTTGATGACCGTACCAAGTTATGCTCCACCCAATTGGCCTTCTATTCCCCAAACGTAATTGTATGCCTCTCTCTCTCTATCCCTCTCTCTCTCTTTCTCTCACTCTGTGTTGCATAGTTTATAATGCAACTGCTTTCATTTAAAGTTCCCATTGTTATCGTTTCTTATCAGTACAATGAAAAAAGGAGCAACACAAAAAAAAAAAACGAACAAACGAAAATTCAAATAAAATCTTGTGTAAATGCAACAAAAACATTGATAAAGAAAAATGACAAGAACAACAAACATTTTCAATTGTATGTGGCAACAATAGATGCCACAAGTTGAACTCTGCATTGATCGCATTACGGCCATAACTCTATATAATAGACATCGCATATGGAAGGCTTGAAGCCACAATTCAGCAAATGTGGCATTACTGCATTGTTGCATCCACTCGCTGCTTTTTCATGAAATTCTTTATTCATTTTGTATAATTAACACAAATTGTATTAAGTCGCCTTCCTTCAACAAAAGCATAATAATATTAATTAAATAATATTTAAATTCATTTTAATGTAAAATGTTTCATAAATACTTGAACAACTGAAAAATCTTTGCATTTGTTTAGGCTCAATATGATTCGATTCGATTGAAGCGAGTAGTAAGTAGCGAGAAGTGAATAGCGAATAACGATTAGAAGATTGCGAATAACGAGTAACGAATACTTAATAGCTTATATTGAAGAGTAAGTTGTGAGTAGCGAGTAGCAAGTATCGGGTTGCGATTATCAAATATATAATAAACCCACTCGCTATACCTGCAGTTCCTAGGTTACAACCAATCTGATTATACTGCAAACAATAAGCTCAAGTTCCTAGGAACCTACAGCTAAAAATATAAAGAAATTAATTAAATTTAAATCTGAAAAATAATTTATAAAAACATAAACAACTGGAGAATTTTTGCATTCCTTTGGGGTCAATTGGATTTGCTTAAAGCGAGTAATGAGTAGCGAGAAGTGAATAACGAATGGTGAGTATTGAATGGCAAATAGAGAATATCTAGTTGTAGGCAACGAGTGCCGAGTAGCGATTAATATATATATAAATGACTCTATTCGATATATGTGCAATTTGTGGACGACCCTCATTCTGATTGTATTATAAACAATTAACCTTAATACATTAAGTAATTGAATTATCGTGTTCAAATCTAAGTATAGATACTATAGAGATTATTGACCAAAATAATGCCCCGATTTTAGCAATATCATAAGATATAAAGCTTTGAAGTAGAAGGAGTTGGGCTTATAGATGCAAAATAATAAACAAAACCCAAATGCCTGTATGAAAGGGCTGAAACTGTAATGATAGATGGAATATATATGTACATATATACATGTATATGTATGTAAATGTGTGTGTGTGTGTGTGTGTGTGTGTGTTTTAAAAATGGCTTTATAATATGCTGCACTGCTGCGACTACAACCGACTTACGCTCTTTAACCCCACATTCCGCTTCTCTTTGCAGTCCATCCGGTCATCCAAGTGCCGAATCAATTAGTCGGAGCACCGCTTGGCACTGATGTTCAAATCGAGTGTCACGTTGAGGCCTCGCCCAAATCAATTAACTACTGGATTAAGGATACCGGTGAGTGTGGATGTCTCTAACTACCCCTCCCCCTCTATCTATCACTCCCAAAACAATTCAAAGACATATGGTAACATGTGTGTATGTGTATGTCTGTGTGTGTGTGTTTGTGTGTGTATGTGTGTGTGTGTGTGTGTATATGTGTATGTGTGTATGTCACGTTTGGCCCTGAAAGTCTGCACTTAAAAATAATTTACATCTTATTTTAACCAAGTTAACGTTATGTCTTAAAAAAAGACTTCACTTCCATGAAATGTCACATATTTTGCAAAAGTTCTTCAATTATTTAATCGATTATCTTTATTACAATATACTTTACTATCTTACCATATAAAATTTGCAAGATATAGACAAATTAAAAACAGTTTAAAACTGAACTCAAGGATAGGAATTGCAAAAAAAAAACGATTAATCGATTATTTAATCATATGATTAATTTTAACCTTGCGATTACTTACATGACACTTTTCTCGATACGTTTAAATCGAAATTTTTACAAAAATAATCGATTATTGTGCATCATATTATTAATCGTGTCATCCCTACTCAAGGAACATATTTCTTCGTTCATTCGAAATACAAAAAAAAATCTATTTTCAAAACAGTTAATCGATGAAATGTGCTAGCCCACGCTGTTGTCAAACTACAGGGTATCTGGCTGTTAGACTCTGGGCCTTAGCTATCGAACTTTCGCTGTCATTTGAGGTACAGCTATACGAGTCCAGTGCTGGCTTTGTGTTAATGACGACAAAGTGAGCTGAACTGATGTTATAAATCTATTACATTTACACACTAATACAATTGCAAAAGCACTAATATATACACACACACATACACAGATACGGATAGGTATACATACACATATATACATATATATGGTAGTGTTGTTTTCTCAATCATTAAGCATCAAATGTATTGCATGACCATCACAGATCCCTCTATAACACTCGCTTAAACGAAACCATAAACAAACATATATGTGTATGTATATATGTATATCCATGCGTACATACACACACATATATATGAATATAAATCTCCGAGTTTGCCGTACATGTTATGTCTTGCTGATAAAGTTGCAGTTGTCTTGGCTACCGAACCTTTAGGCCCTCAATCTACTGGCCCTTTTATCAACTGCATTAAGCCCATTGAGGCTTCATCTGTGCATTGGCACCGTGCCTTGGTCTTAGACACACACACACACACCCTTATCCCCTTTCTCCCTCTCTCTCTCTCTCTCTCTCTATTTGTCTCTCTCACTCTCTCTTTTTCTCTTCCCGTCTGTTGGTGTCTGTGGCCATGGTTTGGTGTCTGACCCTGCTTCTACTCATAACATAAATCATATGCAATCCATTGGTTTTTGTGAGTGCCCTTAATACCAGTATTGAATTATTTTATAATTGGATTTACTATTAACCGTAGTGTTATGCAATTGAATGCCAACGTCATATTCTTGGCATAGCTATCACATTTTGAAATGCATACATGCAGGTGAAAGCAAACCCCTGCACCGTACAGAACATAGAAGTCCTAAAAACATTTATATAGAAATAGAAATTAACAAAAATGTAATATTAATATTAAATACCCCTTGGAATTATAACCAATCTTTTAATCTTTTGCTTCGAAACCTTCAAATTTAATCACAATCAGCAAATAGGAATTATCTTGAAACTATTTTGAACTATGATATACTGATGACGGTGTTTCTCTTTCCACATGTTCTCAATCAACAGGTGAGATGATTGTTTCTTCGGGGAAATACCATGTGCAGGAGGGGTCGCACAGCTTGTACGAGACGAAAATGTCAATGATTGTGCGAAAATTTCAGAAGGACGATGTCGGCTCCTATCGCTGCATTGCGAAAAATTCACTGGGCGAGGTCGACAGCAGCATCCGACTATACGGTAAGTTGTACTGGAGCAATGTGGGCCTTGGTTTATGGATAGTAAAATGCGACACATATTTGCCGCATGTGTATGTTTTGTGGGTGGTGATGATTGGTGGTGGTACATTGGTGGGTCGTTTGAGACGAAAGGCATTTGCACCTTTGTTTCAATTACGGTGTTAGTGTTACCGTTACCGTTACCGTTACCGTTAGTGGCGTTAGCATTACATTTCCGCCGTTTTCTCGTTTCATGACAGAAATCCCCGGACCGAATCGTAAAAATCCCTCAAATAGCAAAGGAAGTGGCGGGGCTGGCAATTCCGGTGGCGGTGGCGGTGGCGGATCTGCCGACACGGATGCCAATGACATTTTAAAACTGAAACAACAAGTCAAAGTCACCTATCAGCCGGACGATGAGGAGCTATACGGCTCTGCGGAGGATTTCGACGATGGCGAACTAGCCGGCCTGCCGCCCCTATCGCCCCACCATTACTACAACAGTGGCAATAAGCCGCCAACGCATAAGCCCAACACCGGCGGCCATCAACACCAGCATCAGCAGCATCAGCATCAGCACCACCATCACACACAGCACACCCAATCGGGCAACGGTAGTGGTGGTGGCGGTGGCACCAACAACAACAACATCGAGTTGGCTTTTGGCAATGGCATTGTCAACGCGGGCAACACCCGTAAGCCGACCTTTTACGGCGGCACCGGCGACAACAACAACGAGGTGCGCGGCGGTCCCATGGACAACAACGAGCTAAGCTCCGGCGGTGCACCACTGCACACCCGACTGGCCCACCATCAGAGCCACTATCAGCACCGTCGTCTGTGGCACTCGCTGTGGCATGTACTCAGCCACTGGCTGCCCCATTCTAGACAGCAGCAGATCTTAATGGGTTTGTCCGGCTTGGTTGCGGCTCGGAGACTATTATAATACATGCTGCTAGCAGTGCACTAGGCACACACACACAATACACATACACATTCACCTACACACACACACGCACACACACTCTAAGACAACATATACACATAAATAAAATAGGTGCAAATGTTGAAACCGTTTTTTTTTTTGCTAACAATTACACAGATTTAAAGTTGCACCTTGCACCTTGTGTCAGCGTCTTGGTCTACGTCTCGCTTGGGTTTGACGCATGACAGGTAAGTAGATTTAGTCTTAATTTAAGTGTATAATCGCATTCACATGTACACTCATTACAAATATACACTTGAATATGAGTGCATGTGTTTAGTCAAGGTTATGGGATTTCTTTTGGCGGTCGTGATGACCCGGAAAAAAAGACAACAACTGGAGGTGACAGCTAAATTTGGAATTAATCGTGCTGCAATATAAACAACCTCTGATTCGAGAAGCTTTAAGCTAAATTTTGAAAAAAAAAAAAAAAAAAAACTTTATATAAATTGAAGCGCCCTATATGTAAAATTATTAAAATCCCAAGATCTCATTGAGTTTTGAATTGTGAAAACTCTGTATTTAAAGCTCAGCAAAAATGAAAGCTCTAATTGGTAAAGTATGAAGCGATACTAGAACTTTATTGAGCTTTAAGCATTCTTCAACTGTGTTTAAAGCTTTGAAGACTTAGTTAATCAGCTCCAGCTGTTGTCATGAACTCTGGAATGTACCAAAAAAAGAAATGCATAAAAAGAAATATATAATATTATAATATAGATATAAGAAAATGTGTTTTTTTTTTAAGATGAAGATCAAATAACTATGCATTTGTTTTGGAACTTTCTTTAAGTTCACAATATAGATATAATATATTGAAAGTTGTATTTCGATGTTACATACAAATGTATTCAAAGCGAGAGATCTATAAATTGTACTAATCGAACCGTAGACATATGTATAAGTGTTTTGTCTAAACGGGGCAAAGGTAAATGGACTTATATAAGCAAAAACATATACTAAGCCTACACGGATGAACAAATAAATGTAAATGTATGAGATCTGTAGTTACAAACTGTATTCATGATCTTGTTAATATTTAATATAAAATATATAATATTAGTTTAGAAATGTTTACAATGTATAATCATTTGGCATACTATATATGATTATATATATATATATATAAATCTAGGATAAAAGCAAAACGGTAACTATTGAATTTAAAAGAGAATGAATAAAAAGGAAATCACAAAACATAAAAAACAATAACTATCGATAGCAAAAATATTAATAATATGATCTAAACTAATATCGAAAATCGATTAAATTCATGCTTTCTAAGTTTAAATTACAAATTTGATTGCATTCCAATACGCAAATTAATAACAATTAGAAAGAGACAAAAACTTCGTGTAGTGTTGTAAAAGTTTCAAAGAAACAAATTTGAAAATAAGAAAAATTGCGAATTTGTAAATGTGAGAGCTGAAATTAACAACAACAACAATTAAACGAAAAGGAAAAGGAAAAAGAAAATGAAAATGAAAAGGAAAACGAAAACGAAAAAAATAAGCTTTGATATACATATATGCATGTACATACACATACACATATACTTATAACAGATCCGCACAAAAAAAAACATTTTCCTTATCATTCCTTAACATTTCTGTTTCCGTCAGACAAGCCAATCCCAAAAATATAAGAAATAAATAAAATTAAAAAAAAAAAATTACATTATTTACACCTTTCTATTACAACAAATGCACAAAAGGTCGCCCCAAGTTAATTTCCTAACTCGATTTGTATTCGAAACCTCAAGGACACCGAAAACCCAACGGAAAGACAACAAACAAACAAACAAAAAAATAGAAATCGAAACGAAATTAAATCGAAACGACAAAAAACAAAAAATAAAAAAAACCGATAGAAAAGAACTGGAAAGTCAATTAAAAGTAAAGTGTCCAAAAACTTTTGATTTGTTATTTGCTTTATATCCCTTTCGTCTACTTTGATTGACATCAATCAGAGCCTAAGGCCGGAAACAGCAATCATTTCTCTTATATAGATTTCCACAACTTTTGGCTGCCTTTTTTTCTAGCTTGTTTCTAGCCAAATGACAACCAAACAAAAAAGTAAAAAACAAACACAAATGCGCATAATTCATGCAAATTAAATGTCATATTTCTGAAGCACACACACACACACAAATACTTTTGCATTCAATTCTATATAAAACATTCTACATTCCTCTCTCACATTTATTATTATTTCTTTTTTTTGGCTGTTTACTTATCTCTCTTGGCTTCAGATCTGCCGACTACAGCTCATTTTTTAGTCAAGCGGATAGTGTGTGTGTTTGTGTTTGTGCGAGTGTAAGCTCAAGCAGCTTTCATCAAGTCTGTAAGCAGACATCGCACACTAATACTAACACAAGCTCAAGCCAAAAGCGCGCTTCAACAATTTGAGGCATTTACCCGCTCATTCACCCACCGTTTCACCCGTTTACCAACTTACCCATTCCAACATTTAACCCAACATTTGATCAGACGTTTGCCCGCTAACTCACTATACGTTTGCCCGTTTGCGTTTACACTCTTAGCCGTTTACCCTCTCACCCGTTTACCCACTTACCCTCTCACCCGTTTACCCTCTTACCCGTTTACCCTCTCAACGTTTACCCTCTTACCCGTTTACCCTCTCACCCGTTTACCCTCTTACCCGTTTACCATCTTACCGTTTATCCTCTCACCCGTTTACCCTCTTACCCGTTTACCCTCTCACGCGTTTACCCTCTCACGCGTTTACCCTCTCACTCGTTTACCCGCTTACCCTCTTCACTGTTCAGCGCGCATGCATATGCAAAAGGTTGAAAACTTTGCCAAAATGCAGTTGGCAACGCTGCGTATGCTTTATCTTTTTCTCTTTCTCTCTCTCTCTCTCTGCCTGGTCCTAAATATTTTTGTCAGTTTTCATGATAAAGCCGAAAGCCACCCAGCAGCCCCCCATACTGCATCTTTATACCCTGTAAGTGATGTCCTGTTTCAGAGTGCGCAACATGAAACTTCCTTGTATGAAGGGTATACCGTAATAAGCACTGACTGAATAGACGTCAAATAGACGGACGAACAGACGGACAAACAGACGGACGAACGGACGGACGGTCGGACGGCTACTCGCTTCTATAGAGCTGTCAGTCCGTTAGTTTTGCATGTGCATAACTCTCTCTCTCTGTGTGTGTGTGTGTGTGTGTGTTGACTGTATTTGGTTTGATGAATTGCTTGCCAGCCAGTAAGCAATGCACACATACACATTCACTTACACACACACACACACACACATATATATATACACATGCAGACACTTTTTAATGAAATAAAAACTTTTTGGCAAAGTGAATTTTACTGTTTCGTCGACAAGACGCCCGATGACAACACAACTTGCAACTAACCACACACACACACACGTCCACACACAAACACACGCACACACACAGATGCACAGATACACAGATACACAGATACACAGACACCTACAGCTTCTTCTGCTGCTTCTTCTGGAACTTCTTCTTCTGCTGCTGCTGTTGCTTCTGTTTATGTTATGTCAGTCAGCATGCGGCATCTACACTTAAAACAACAACAGCAACAACAAGACTATATATATATATATATATATATATATATATATATATATGTGCGTGTGTGTGTGTGTGTGTAGAAAACCGCCAAAAGCTGCCACTGATGATGATAATAAGACGCTGAGGCACAACCACAGCAACAACAGAGCAAAACATGCGAGTTTTGTGGCATCTTCAACAGCATGTAGGTGTGTGTATGAATGTGTGTGTGAGTGTGTGTGCGAGTGTGTGTGTGAGTGTGTTAGACAACAAAACAGACAACAATAGCAGCAACAATGCCTCTACAAAGAGGCGCTCACATTGACACAAGTGTTGCAAATTACAAGCCGCTTTAACAAGCGGCTACAACTACAACAAATATTACTACAACAGCTACAACAACTACAACAACATTAACAGCAACAGCAACAACAACAATAACAGCAACAACAATAACTACTACTTCTACTGCAACAGAAACTAGTACTACAACAGCAGCAAGAGCAACTCGAGAAGCACCAAAAGCGCCCTCTATGAACAAGTAAACTAAACTAGAACGTGTACCCATCTTTGACTGCCAAGCCCCCCCCCCCCCATTTTTAAGCACAGCTTCTACTACTACTGCTGCTGCTGCTGCTGCTGCTGCTTGTAAACGCGCATCTTTTGTCATCTTTGTTATGCGTCTCTGTGTGGCCCACAATACAACAAAAGCTCAAATAACATATACACAAATATACATATATATATAAATATACATAAATATATAAATATATATACACATATATGTGGGACATATGTTAACAGCATAATGCGGTATACATATGATGTATGTGTGAGTGTGTGATTGTGTGTGTGTGTGTGAGTGTGTGCGAGTGTTGCTCATGTTTGCGCCTAGGCTGTTGCTTAAGTTGTTCCGGTTTGTAATGAAGTTTGCAATGTGCTGAGTACTTTTACCACAGCAATACTATTGTCTGTCTTTCCCTCTATCTGTCTCTACCTATCTCTCTCTCTCTCTCTCTCTCTCTCTCTCTCTCTCTCTCTATCTCTCTCTCTGTCTCTAGCTTTCTTTCCCTACTCTGCTAGAGAAAAGGCCGCTTAATTGCTCTATTTGGTGCTTTCAAATTGTATTTTAATTACGCATAAATACACACACACTCAAACAGACACTCATACACAAACACACACATACACTCACATACACTCACACACATACACTCACTCGCTCACACATGCAACATACAACATAGAACAAGGCGTGGCAGCTTGCCTTTCTTGTCTTCAACTTTGTGCCTTGGTTTCTCAAGCTTGCTTTTATTTTTCTTTTCTGTTCTTTTCTTTTCTTCTCCTTTTGTTGTTGTATATTGTTTTTTTTTTTTTTTTTGTTACTTTTGTTTTGCTCTTGTTTGCCTTGTCTTCGTTATACTCTTCTTCAGCTTCATCTTCTTCTTCTTCTCTTATTTTTTGTTGTTAAATTACTGCGGTTTATTGTTTTATGCGCTCACAAACTTGTATCTATTTAAATTTGGTGTGTGGCAACATGTTTATTTTATAACCTTGAGGCAACAGCAGCAACAGCAACAGCAGCAGCAACAGCAACAGCAGCAGCAACAGCAACAGCAGCAGCAACAGCAGCAGCAACAGCAGCAAGTGGCTGAATGACAGCGCTAGAGGCAAGCTGCTGGTTTGGGGGTAGTGGCTAGGGGTAGGGTAGGGGTGTGTGCAGCATAGGTTGGCATGAGGCAAGCGAATCGCTGGCAAGGGGCAAGGGGCTGCTGCTGGGTACTGGAAGGGGGTGTGGCATGTAAGCAACAAGCGGCATACGGCAAAGCTTCATGTTTGGCGGAAGTTTAATTGAATGCGTCACTTGCTTATACATATATACATGTGTGTGTGTGTGTGTGTGTGTGTGTGCGCGTGTGTGTGTGTGTTTGTATGTGTGTGCTTGTCCGCTTGTTATGTGCAGCCAGTTAGCCGCATAACATTTGCGGCAGCAGCTCAAACAGCAGCAGTACAATTTGCTTTAAAACAAATGGCAATCAAGTTGAATTGTGGCACAAATACACACACACATACACACACACACACTCACACACTGATAATCTCACACACTCACTCACACATTTGTAAACATATTTCACAAGGCTGTTAGCGGCATTTACTCAAGTTTTTTGATTTAATAAACAAATGTGTTGCACATGTGTGTGTGTGTATGTGTGTCATGCATGTGTGTTAGTGTGTGTTTGTGTGTGTGTGTGATACACCTATGTGTATTATGTGTTGCTTGAAAAGTTTGTGTCAAACAAAAATCCAGCAGCTTGCCAAAGAAACAGAAGCAGCAGCAGCAGAAGCATGAGCGAGGGGGCTTGGTGGAAGGGTGGTTGTGTGTGGCAAAGACTGGCAGCTGCCACTTGCAGCATGTAATCTTAAGCCACAGAAGAAAGAGAAAGAGTCGAATTAAATGAAGACATATAAGATTACCAACAGCTCGAATGCTCAAAATGCGAAAATTTTAAATTCCGATTCAATTACAAACGCATGCGGTTTCTACCTTCAACCATGTGGCATGTTGCACATTCAAGTGTACATCTGACAACAGAAATGGCATCTTGTGTCATATAATATAGAATATATATATACATATATATATTGATCCTAGCTTTTAATCAATTCTGCTTCACATTCATATTCTGCACTATTTAATACCTACCATATTCATTTAATTCGTATTTTATTTTATTTTATTTCATTTTTATTTTTTTTTTATTTAATTTTATTTTATTTTATTTAATTTTTTTAATTAATTTTATTTTTCTTCATTTTATTTATTTTTATTTTATTTTATTTTATTTAATTTAATTTTATTTTATTTCATTTTATTTGATTTCATTGTATTTTATTTTATTTTATTTTATTTTAATTCATTTAATTTAATTTAATTTTATTTTAATTTAATTTAATTTTATTTTATGTTATTTTATTTTATTCTAATTTTATTTCATTTTAATTTTAATTTTTTTTTTATTTATTTATGTATTTTATTTTATTTTTTAATAATTGTTTTTTTTTTATTTTATTTTTTCTTTTACCTTTTAATTTTTTTTATTCAATTTTTTTTTTTTTTTTTTTTTTTTTTTTTTTTTTGTTTTGCGTATTTTGTCTTTCCAATTTGGCAACGTGCTGTACCACGCCCCAATAGGTTTTAATTTGATTTTAATTGCATTTGAATGCAACTGATTTGTGGCACTCGAATTTGCTTTGAGCTGAAAGTGCAACTTGAAGGCATTTCACAGTGGCTCAATGGCTCAATGGCCCAATGGCACAGTGGCACAGTGTCACAAGGAACATATGCAACAGCAATCTTTCAAACTGTCAATCTTTCAAAATGTCAATCTTTCAAACAGTCAATCTTTCAATCAGTCAATGTGTCCAAATCTGTCCAATCTGTCAATGCGGCATTCACTCAATTTGCTCAGTTTTTAGTTGCAACTAGAAGTAGGTTGGCCTGCAGCTCAGTGTTTATTTAGTTATTTACATCTAGTTGCATTTTAATTAAGAACTTCATTGTTTTTGGGTCTAAAACAATAAACACAACACAAAATGGCAAATGCCAAATGCCAAATGGCAAATGGCAAACAACAAATGGAGAAATGGATAAATGTTGAAATGGGAAAAGGAAAATGGTAAATGGAAATGGAAAATTGAAAATGTAATTCGAGTGTGGGCAATGATAACATTTGCCAACAGAAATGAAATTATAAGTGTATAAGCATTTAGCACTTACTTGTAGCATAGTTTACACATTGCTTTAAGTATATGCTTACAAACACTCACACTCACACTCACACAAACACTCACACATATATATATATCGCATAAAAGGCATACATGTTTTGAATGTTATGATATATATACTATATATGATGATATTGATACTTGTATCTATATATAAGACGCGTTTGTATAGTGTATACTGAATATATGATAATGGCAATTATTATTCATTAATTATTCATATGCTAAACTCGAATTAAACAAAGTATTTAACAAGGTTGTTCAAATGACTAAAACTTATACTGATAAATCAAGAAAAAATAAGAAATTACCAATTTTTATTTCATTTTTTTTTTCTGTGAAAGAAATCAAGGTCACATTTAGTCTGTGTATTGAGATTTAAATTAATAGTTATATAAAGTATGTATAAGCATGAAAGAATATTTATACGAATATGACTTTAAGCAGTTGCCAACACAATAATATTATGTGCCATTATTATGAAGACATAAAACCAAAAATCGAGAACTGTAAACAGAAAACCAATAACAAATTCCGAAGTTTCGGCCTGGCCGAAACCCAAATACTCTTGCCTTGCATCTGAAAAACTAGAAGAAACTTCGTACTATTAAATTCATTTAAATAATTCATTGTAGATACCCTGCATACTGTATAATGAACTGAATTTATCCCTACTTACCTATAGTATATAAAAGCCATTTAAACAAATCTAATAAGAATATTCATGCGTATCTATGGTATCTATGATCTATCAATATTTGTATGTTTTGTGCTCTGAAACTTCGTATATTTTTTAAGTGTATCCCTATACTATCGATCTACGTTTGTTACTATCTATAAACATATACAGATTGTATAACATTCTAAAGAAATTTATTCGATATATAATGTTTATATGTTCTGTTTCTTTTACTTGAAACCAATTTGATACAATATTCTTATGTAATTTTCCTAAGCAGATATCGCAAATTTAACGATATTTGCCGATTCCGACAAATATCTGATCGATCAAAGCAAGAGTATTATATAAATACTAAAATATAAATAGCAGTATAACAAATACAAATATAATCGAAGCTACTACAATGGAAACTAAAATGTATACATGTGTATTTATCAAATTGAGAAATAACAAAAGATCGCAAATAATATACATATATTAATATACAGATTGATATGTGTATGTTGCAAGTATATATAGATATATACATATATATATACCATACAATATTATATTCATATACATATTTATATAAATCAAACGATTTCAATTTGCAAAGAAATGTGAAAGCAAAGCAAATCAATGTTATGTATAGCGCATAAATGGAATATATACAATTATTGATATATTCTTAATATATGTATATACATATAGAACAAATCGAACAAAATACGAACTACAGAGAGTGCTTCAAGTACTTTAAAC
>JBANCZ010002908.1:0-14153 GCA_037040025.1 Sphaerogastrella javana
TACTATGTATATATATACATATATTAGTACATACATGCATACATATACATAAATATACACACACACCAGTCCGAGAGATTGTTAAATGCTTTGGCTCCACCCAAGTCTGCTTTGGCCGCATTTGATAATTTGTTTAGTATAGTATTTGCTATATTTGTTGTTTCTCCTTCTTATTCTTCATTTTCCATATATTCTGATTGTTTTTCTTGTTGTTGTTGGTCTTCTTGTTGTTGCTTTTGTTTTTGTTCATATTCTTATTGTTGCTTTACTTGCC
Organism: Sphaerogastrella javana; assembly: GCA_037040025.1. Taxonomy (NCBI): domain Eukaryota; kingdom Metazoa; phylum Arthropoda; class Insecta; order Diptera; family Drosophilidae; genus Sphaerogastrella; species Sphaerogastrella javana. The sequence continues at coordinate 275 of JBANCZ010002908.1, forward strand.
CTTGGTCTTTGTTATTCCGTTTTTGTTGCTATTTTACATGGATTTGTTAAGCAAAACAAAAAACAATATATACTATGTACTGATTCAAGCACCCTGTTCCACCAATACACCCTGTGTCAGACCCTTTGCCTTCTCTCTTTCGCACACTCAAATCGTTCTTGTACTTTGCTCATATAGCTTAATCAGAACATGGCTACAGGGTTGATTGTAGGCGTTCACACGCCCATTACTCCCACCCTTTGGAACAGGTCGACCTTTTTTTTTGGGGGGTATTGTTTCATGTCAGCACCCACAAATAAATGTTCCAATATAAACCCCCTCAAGTTCTTCTGGCAAGAGGGCAAACATCGTAGCTAATGATTCTGTAAAAAACACACACATTTGCATCAAATTGTAACAAATTGATGTAAAGGGTTTAGTGTATGCATACATACATAATTGTGCCTATATCTACATTAATTTTCTATGTTCTCCTAATCAGCTTTGACGAAATACGAAACTTTTGTTAGAGTTACGAAATTTGATCTATGAGTCGAAGATATTCCTGAGATTATCGTTTGTGATGAGCTTATTGAAATTCAACTACAGCGCTTCTTATTACTTTTATTATTATTATAAAACTATATAATTTAGATTAATAAGGGAGCCTTCTTTGGGACTAATTGAAATTGCTTTATATACAGATTCCACCGATCAAATTTTATTTACCTTTCAAATAAATAAAATGCAAGGAAATTGGATAAACCAAATTTAAGATTTATGTTCAAATTGTATAATTGATTTATGGCATAAATTTTAAAATAATAGTTATATAATCAATATTATCTGCATATATATATAGTACTATAAATGGAAATACTATAAATCATATATAGTTTAAATAGAAAATTTTCCAAGAATTTCTAGAGCATATTAATTCACAGTTTCATCTACATTATTGGATTTTAATAGCTATGCCTTATAGAGTATGGGCTATACCCTAGTTTAATCTCTTGTGCAATTAACAAATTTTCATATATTATGGCATTATGTGAGTGTTAATGTTTTATACGATGGATCGGATAAGAAATAATTGAAGTTTAAAACAAACAAAAATGTATATAAATTTATATATATGTTTGTATGTATGTATAAATGTATGTACATATATATATATATGCATATAAATAATAAACAATCTTGAGCATATTAATGTATCGTATTCGTTGATTACTTTGGTTTTTAAGTTTTTTTTTTCTTCAGGTTTTTTTTTGTTTTTGTGGTTCGAGGCTGCTTTTTGAGCTTCGGCAGCCCAATTAGTTTTTGTTGTTGGTTTTTTGAGAGCTGAAATCGAACACGCTGCCCCAGATGTGGCCAGCTAGGGGCAGAGCTGTATCAGGGAGTAGGGCGGGGGCAAAGGGAAAAGGCAAAAAGCGAAATATATATATTAATACGCGCATAAAAATGGAGCACATTGAAGAGCCATTGAAATGTGACAATTTGTTGCTGCCTCTCAAGTGCGCTTCAAGTCTATATTTTTTTTTTTTGTTTCTCTAATTTTTCTTTCTTCAGTTTTTTGTTTTGAGCAATCGCAGCGGGGCAATGGCATATTACACCAATCAATCCGATCCAAAGTGATCCACATTCAGGCAATATCATCAGCAATAGCAGCAGCTGCCCTTTCGTCAAATAAACAGAAACCATTAGCAAATGTATCTGAGAGATGCGCAACGTCGACGACACTTGAGAGCGCATTTAATCAAATCATAAATTTATATTTACATACATCTAGATAGATATTGTTCTGTATGCTATTTTCTATTAATTTCCATTAGAATTGTTCTACCCCTTTGCCCCCGCTTGCTCCCTTGCCACGCCCCTGAATACACCGCCATCTCTTCCGGCTGTCGCTCGCTCATTGGCATCGAGTTATCTAAACACAATGCGACGCCTTAATTTGGTTCAAGTATCTTTTGCGGTTGCTTGTTGCAACAACTGTACTTTATGCCACTCAGCACCCTGTGAATTTGTTGAACAGACAAAAAGTCGCACAAACACTCAAACACACACAAACACACACACATTCAGAGAGATAGACAGAGAGACAGGAAGACAGAAAGACAAAGAGGCAGAGACAGGAACGCAGACATAGGCAAATAAATAGAATCAGTTCAACTCCTTTTCATAGTCAGTGATTTCATCAAATAAACTACAATATAATAAAGCATTAGCGATGGTTGCGTGACCATCTAAGTATTTTTTAAATACCATGCGATAGTATTATGAAAGATGTTTGAAAAATTTGAAGCTAAAAGATTATGAATGGAATATATGCATACATTGATATTATTTATAATTTATTTTTATAAATTTCTTATTAATATACTCTCTTTTTATATATTTCTAGTTCTATCTTATAGTTCTATTTAGCGATCTTACTTCAATTCATTTAAATATTATTTAACATTTTTAAATGTTAAACAATATTTTATTACAATAATAACAATATATACTTTTACGCACTCTCATTCTAAATGTTTAAATTCATATACTTATTATTAAACAATTACAAAATTTTATAAAATAATAATATAAAATATATAAAACAATTTCCAACTTACTTACTCATTTAATACGTTTGAGTTTTATTCAAATTATAATAATAATAATAATAATTATAATAATAATATGTATTTAACATTGATTAATGATGTACATATGTATTAATGCTGTATAAAGTCTATATAATGTGATTAAAATTTATATATTTCCGATTAATTCAATCTATACGCTTTCTTTCAATATAGCACTTTTGCTTAATTTGTAATATAATTTTTTATATTTTAATTTCATACATATATATTCTTATTTAACGATATGCTAAAATATTGGTGTATTTTTTAATGCGATCTTTGAATTGCGTGCTTTTTGGCCTGCACGTATCGTGTCACGCTGTCATCTCTAGCAAGAAGAAGTAAGTATTTTGCATCCCTTTTGCGCTGCTTTCTTTAAACTGTGCATGTATTTGTGAAATGCCAACAACTGTCGTCATTGTTATTGTTATTGTTGTTGTATTTGTTTTGTTGTTGTAATAATCCGAATTGAAAAAGTAGACGCATATTTTAAGAAATCATTTCTTGATTACGACGTTTGAAAACAATTTGTCTTTGCTCTCTCGCTTCACTACTTCGATACTATTGCTCGCTCGCTTGCACCTACAGCAAATGCCACTTAATATGTAAATGTACATATATACATAGCGTATATATATATCTACATTTATAAGTGCTTAAGTGTGTGTGTGTGTGTGTGTGTGTGTGTGTGTGGGTATATAGAGCCTCAAAGTTGCCTGACTTGTTGAGCAGTTACTTTTTCCATTATTCTTGCGCCCATTTTGATTTTGAGTTGTTGTTCTAAGTATTTGTTTTTGTTTTTGTTGTTGTTGTTGTTGCGCTTAATAATACTTTTGCTGCTGCTATTGTTGTTGTTTTTGTTGCTGCTACTTTAGTTGTTGCTGTCTTTGGTGCTTTTCCATTGGCTTTTACAAATTCAACTTGAAATTTCTGTCGTCACAAATGAATTTCGTATAATTTGTGCGAGACCAATGAATGCTTTTGTTCGGCACCCAAAAGTTTAATGAAGCTTCCTCTCCTCTTCTCACACAAACATACTTTCTCTCTCACACACACACATACTCTCTATCTCTCTCTCTCTCTCTCTCTCTCTCTCTCTTTCTCTCACACACACACTCTCTCTTTCACATATTCTTTGCTTCTCTTACTCCCTGTCCCTCTCTTTCTTTCTCACTCTCTACTTTAGTCCTTCTCACTTTGCCGCTTCTGTCTGCGTAAAAGCAAAAGTAAAAGCTCTTATTGAGTTTTTTTTCTGCTTCGTGTCGCCTTCAATGAGAAGCCATGAATGAAAGGCAAGGCAAGGCAAGGACACGCAGTCAAAACATCGACACCGACACTGACAACAACAGCAGCAACAACAACAACAACAGCAGCAGCAGCAACAACAACAACAACGATAACGACACATGCCACATGTGCCACAGCAGACGACCGACACCTGTTGAAGAGCACACACGCAACCCGCACACACACAAACACTCGCAGAGATACACACCCATACACACACACACACACATACATATATATATATAGAGAGAGAGACACACACACATAATATAAACACACGAGTAAACGCACACATCGACACGCGCCTCGCCTTTGCCTTTGCAAAAGGACAACAGCCGCAGTCGACGTATGCGCGAGCAGCGACTGCGACTGCGACTGAGAAACAGCAGCAAACAGCGAGAGGCAGCAGCAGAGAGCGAGACCAAAACACATGCTGCGAGAACAGACAAACACACACATACACACACACGTGCACTCACACACAGTGGGCTGACAGCAGCAGCGTCAAGGTGAGAAGGTGAGAGCAGACGAAGCAAACAGCAGCAGCAGCAGCAGCAGCCTGAGCAAGGACAGAGCCGGGCTATTATTGTTGTTGTTGCTGTTGTTTCTGTTTCTGTTTCTGTTGCTCTCTTATTGTTCATTTTGTTTTGGCATTCGGTTTTCTCTGTGCACACACACACATACAAACACATACACTCACACACGTTACACATATTGGGCAACATGTGCAGAGGCATAACGCGTTGGGCCTGAAAAGATAGGACATCACGTAATACGGACAGACGCAGTTGCTGTCATAGGTCAGGACAAGCGAAAGCAACAACAGCAACAACAGTAACAACAACAACAGCAACAACAACAGCAACAACAACAGCAACAACTTTAAAGAAAGGAAGCTAAATGCTACTAAATATGCAACATTATGGCATGGCTGGCGGCTATGTCCGCTCTCTCTCTCTTTATCTTTCTATCTCTATCTCCTTCTCTACCCCTGTCTCCTCCTCTTTGTCTGTTGCTCCTTGAAAGGGGCAAGGGCTCTGTCTAGGTGCTGTGGCATGTCACAACAGCATTTGGTCTCTTCTGCTGATGTGCATGATGTTGATAAGAGCAACAAACAGCGACAACCACAACAACAGTAACAACAACAACTGCAACAACAACAGCAACATCGACAGCAACAACAACAACTGCAACAACAACAGCAGCAGCAGCAACAATTGGCCTCAACAGTTGGCTGTGTCTGCAGTAGGTGACACATGTTGAATGAGGCATCTGAGCCTGCAACAGACCTGATTGGGCATGAATTGCCTAGGGGGGTCGTCCGATTATCATTCGCATACATTCTTGCGGTTCTGTCAATGAAATTAAAGCTTATTGAATTAACTGATTAGTATACTATTAAATACCATACTATACTATATATGAATTACCTGAGTTTTTACAAGTTTGTCTTTTTTTTTTTGGGTAAATTCAATTATTCGAGCTTTTATAGGCTAGTAATACCAAAAGTTCATTAATTTTCAGTTATTAATTTAATAATTAATTAATTTATAATTAATTTATAATTAATTATAATATATATTAAGCTCTCTTCAGTCGTTCCGAATTACAATCGTTACTTAACCCAGTATTTTCACCCGTTCTTGTTCCCACTCTTTCATATTTTCCGCTAATCCTTTCGCAGATCTGAATGACGATCGTCAATGTGTTTCAATTTTGAATGATATACTACATTTCTAAACCAAAGTACTACGATAATCTATTATAATTCCTTTCAAATCCCTAATCTAATCCACCCCGAATTCCTACTAAGCTGCATTAGAAAACCGACGCTCAATTCCAATTGTCAAATATATGAAATATTATAAAATACATTCGAAATTGTCAATCAAGAGTAGAATGTGGCATTAAGGGCAACTTCCGCTTCGATTATTTTCTCAGAGCCGCGAGCTATATAGACAAATATAGCCATAGAGAGTGCGAGAGAGGGAGAGAGAGAGAGAGAGAGAGGGGTAGCAATAGAAATAATGGCATATCGAATGACACATTGCCAACAAAAATCTTGATACGAAATCCTAAAATTAAAATTCTAGCAACGTCATAAATCGAGACACGGTAAATCAAATTAAAGAAGAAGTAGAAAAAACAAGATGATGAAGAATAAGAAGAAGAAGAAGAAGAATGAAATAGGACTTCGTTCAAATGCTAGAACGTAGAATATAATTTTTAGTAAAACGAATCTTTCGACTACCTGAAATTCCAGCTGGTCTATCAAGTTCGCTATAGAGATTTTGCGTCTTGTGCAAACATACACACACACAGAGCGACATACACACGTATAGAGTATAAACACACCCTGTATAAGGTATATACCATAGACAATGCATAAGAACACGTTATCCTTTTTTTAATGGCTTCCTCGTTTCAAAAGGGGCGCACATAATAATAATAATAATAATAATGACAGCGTCTAATGCCAAAGCCATATAGAATGCAATAGAATAGAACCCAATCCATATAGAATAGAACTGAATTTGGTTCTCGAATGGCAAATGCCAAATGTATCTGAAGGTTGGCCTCATCTCTCTCTCTCTAGCTCTGGCTCTCTAAGGCTAAACGCAGAGCGTAAATAAATGAATACCGTTTTTAGGAAAAACGGAAAAACTAAATACCTTTGTATCTGCATCTGCATCTGTATCTGAATTGGGTCTGGGTGTGTGTGCGTTTGTATTTATCTATGTTTAGAAGCTGGTTTTTAGGTTTTCTGTTTTTCTTCTTCATTTTCTTTTTTTTTTTTTTTTTTTTTTTTGCTTAGAGAGTTTTTCGTATCGAACAGCTGCAGCTACATTTTGCATTGCTGTCAAAGATGCGAACTCTGTGCATTCATCTTTTGTCTTGTGGCTCCTTGCGGATTACTTTAGTTTCAGGCTGAAAGATTCCCTGTCATGCTAACAGATCGAATTTCACTAGAGCATTGCCCATAACAGGTGCTGCAGCTAAAACTCCAGACGACCGATAAACTGCACAGAAAAAGAGAGACAGGGACACAAGGGAGGGAGAGTGATTTGAGAGGGGGTACGCAAATCTTTCTCTGGCAGCCACCCTCGATGTCAGCTTGTTGAAAAGTTTGTCCAACTAATAATGCAACCCCATGGGAAGTGTTTTAGTTTCAAGTGCACTGCGAGGGCTACTTGAGAAGTATTCGAAAAATACAGAATCTATATAGCTCTACATCAAGCTATAGAATCGATCTGTATTATTTTTTTAATCTTTTCTAGAAACCTTTCCATTCTATACATTTTTTATGTTAATCTGTCTTATTCGACCTTATGCTAACCTCTCCTATTTCATTGTGTTTTAAACTATTTCTATTCTGTTTTATCTTATCCTTATTCGATCTCTTCATTTCCATTTTATTCTATTCTCTTTCATCTTCTTCAACTCAATCTTATCTTTTGCTATTCTATTCGAAACTTATGATCCCTAGTTGTAGTGTTATAAATCTCAAATTCCTGGCCTTAGTTTTAATTCATATGAAAAATTTGAAACAGCAGAATTAACATATTTAACCATAGAGTGAATCGCGAGTGAATAGTGAATGAATTCGCATTGAATCCACCTCGTATTATTGAGGCAAATTAAAACGTCTGTAAAACTAAAACTGAATTCGCTTTCGAGTTGCACAGAGAGTTTTGTTCATTGTTCATCGAGAGCAACCAGGGGGTAGAACGAGCGACCATTGTGTTACGTCGCTCCGAAGGGTGTGTGGGAGGGGTGGAGGGGGGGGGTGATGGGTGCGAGTTACATTTAAAGTTATGAAAGGCATCATAGAATGTGTCAAGTCAAATATGTGTGTACGCTAACCGTATCTAGATTAACGGGCAACTGTACATTTATTTGAATTTCAAATGGCAAACTGAAAAAAAAAAATAAATTCTTCAAGCTGAAAACGTTGAACATTGAGCATTGGGCGTTGAGCATATTTGAATTTTTCGCTTTTGTGGCGACGCTGATTGAGCGATTTGAGAAATCGTATAGAGAGAGACGACGCTCTAAAGTTAGGCAAAAGTATTTACATTTTAGGAAAAACGCACAATGATACGTTTTTAGTGCAGGCACCGACAACAGGGTGGCAGGCAGTCCGAAGGGTGCTCTGAGGCCGGGTCTCTATAGATGTTTACCCCGAGATATGGAATACGTAACATCTACTGAACTGAAGCGAAATAAAAGGGGGAACTTTTGCTTATGGCTGAGGGATAGCTAAAGCAATAATCATCATAATACAACACACACACACACACACACACACACAGCCACAGATACAAATATATAGATATAGATATGGATACTTCTTACTTATATATATATATATATATATGTATATTTGTTTGTGTATCTGTATCTGTGCGCTTTTAACAATGAGGCAGCAGCAGCAAAAATAATATTAATGAGCAAGTTTTTGATTACGCAGCCATTAGCCGACGAAGAACTCCGAGTTTGAATTTGAATTCAAAATTTTTGGGTGCAAACGAGTAGCAGGAGCTGAGCCCAAGTGCCACAGGGCCGCAGGCTAGAGCCCAATTGTATCTCTGTGTGTGTGTGAATCGCATATTGTTTAATAGATGCGATTCGGTTTTATTGTCTCACAGTTTTTTGATTCTTTTTGCGCATTTTGTGGCAATATGGCCGCAGCTCTTATTATAATGATTTGCCGGGTCCCTTTTCAACATTTCCAACATATTTGCACTTATTTATATGGTATATACTATGTATATACTGGACAATATAGGTTAACTGATTGTTAAAATCTGTGTTCGCGTTTGGACCACCCTTCGCATCTGGTAGCGGGGGTAGAACACATTACATTGAGGGTTGTTGTTACCACTAATATAACGCCGCATTAAAAGGTCGTAGAGCATGTGGAAATTAGCCGCCAGTTGGTATCAAAAAGTGGGCGTACCATGCATGCTCTAAGGAAATCATTATATAGGCAGATGAGCAGATGAGCCGATGAAGTTGTAGTACTAAATATACCCTGTGTGATATCTTAACGAAATTTCATTTGATTCAGTGGTACACATATTGAGATACATAGATCTAGATATAGAATTGATCTACATACATATAGACGCAGATGTTGCAGTCAAGTTGTAGATTAATCAACTCAATTCAATTGGTTAACATTTTGTAGTTGCTCTTTGAGTGCGAACTAAATTCTTAGGAATCTGCTCTTACGCTATACTTAGATCATTTCAATTATTGCAGACATATGCGCAATGATGTCATGTGTTTTCATCTATATATGGGTTCTCCGAGTTCGCTGTGTAATTTTCAATTTATTTCCTATATTAGTGATATTTTATTTACTATACATAATATTAAAATCTTTATCTTAGTGCATGATTAATGATTTGCAATTTCTCTTAATTTAATTTTGTTGTTTTTTTTTTTTGGGAACTGATTTTAAATTGTTATTTTCACACAGTTTTTCTTTACGGTTGTCATTAGTTTTATGGGTAGATAGTAAATCCACCCTACCATTTCACTGACTGACTGACTGACTGTCCTCTACTCAACTATGATAATTAATTTTCCAGCTTCGATATCAGTTTTATCTGTTCAAAAATTCTATACATATACACGGCTCCAAACTCTTAAGCTGCACCCCTAAAAAATAAAAGAGCAATAAGCGAACAATGAAAGATTTTTAAATGGAATTTTCGTATTTAATCCTCACTATGTGTTATACCTTTTACACACACACACACACACACGCACATACATTAAAAGATATGTGTATGCTCTTAACTAACCCGAACCTTAGAGACTCGGAGACTCTCAGACTTTGGTTGCTGTTGTTGTAATTCATCACCTACAAATCAATCATTTTGACGAACCTTAGTCGTTGGGCACTAAAAAGATGGAAAGCAGACAAAATAAGACTAAAGAATGAATACAAAAAACGAAAAAAAAAATAGCAGAGTGAGCGAGAAAGAGAGAAAACCCATGCGTATAAAATGTAAAAAGCAAATGCACACACAATAGATCAACGCTATCAAAGAACCAGGGTTCGGTACCGGCAAACACATACATACATACATACGTATATCTATAGAGACACCGGCTTACTCTACTACTTCTAGGCTTAGCCGCAATGCCTGACCTTTTAACACACAACCAAAACACAAAACACAAAATATCGAGATGGTATAGCATCGACATCGAGATGGAAGCCTGTCTGAACTAATTGTCCGGCTGTCTAACTTGGTGTCTTTCGTCTCGTTTCTCGTCAGCCTTTGCGCATGCGCATGAAAAATGTTTTCATTTCATACAAGATATAGAAGACACACGGCTCTATACACAGATTGATATTTGTATACATACATACATATACATATATATATATATATATGTGTGTAGTACCTCTAAAGGTGTGTGTGTGTGTGTCTTGCATTGGCACTTCATTTGTTGTTCTTGTCTGTTTTTAGCGTTGGTGTGAGATTACGCATTTTCCATATGCTCCCAAGCACTCACGTGCATACTAAGCTCATTTATATCCTGTAAAATTGTATAAAGGCTTCAAATGCTTGGGAAAACAATAAAATATATACATTAATTTGAAAACATTTTTTAACAAATATGTAATTATTTATTTCTATATAAATATCAAAGAGCCAACCTCTTCAACTAGAATAACATTTTGCTAAAAGTTTTTTTGGGAATTTTTTCTACAGTAGAATATTGTTTTGATTTTTTCTCACAGGGTATATCTTTAGTGCATCATTGTATATTTTTTAGTTGCAGTCTCTCTTTATGCCGCTTCTTTCTTATATATTTTTTTTGACGAATTCGCATGGTGATCCCTTAGAATTCATGAGCCTAGCCTTGCTTTTCTTCTGCTCTCGTCTCTTGTCTTGTCTTTTGGCTTAGTTTACAATGCTCTTTTGATTAGAGAGCTCATTGGAGGTGGCCCGAGGAGCTATTCAGAAAGAGAGGGAGTTGGAAGGGAAGAGTAAGAGAGAGAGAGTAAACGTGAACGTGAACGTGATTGGTATTATTCATCACTTGTCCTGCGATGGTAATGGCTATCTGCGTATCGCTTATCTGAATTTGTTTAGGCACTTCTACTTATGTTTCTACTTCTTTCTTTTATTCTCATTCTTCTTCACTTCTCTTCTCGCTCTATCGAAGCAACAATAATTTTCGTGCTATGTTTAATTTAAATTTTAAGTATGTCTAGGCAGGTAGTCTACGTAGAATCGATAGTATAGATGGATAGGTAATTGCTTGTCTGTATACATATACATATATTTATATATATATGTGTGTGTTTGTGTTTGTGTAAGTGAATTGCTTATCTAAAACAGGTAGAATCAATTTTAATGGGTATTCATTTATTTAGTTGTTTGCAACAACATCTACAGGAAGTGAAAACGTGTCCAAGGTTCCTATTCTACTATACTTCTATATGGTAGTTATATACTACTATCGTAACAATAAGGAAAATTTTATAATTGAATTTATGGCTGCATGGAAATTATGAATAGATTTTATTCATTTTTTTTCTTGGTAAAATGCAGAAAATTGTTGCAGGACTTCCCATGGAAAAGCAACAACATCTGCATCAGAACATTTTTGGGGCCAACACCCAAAAAATTACAACAACAAAAAAGTAAACGTAATAAAAAACCCAAAAAAAAAACTTTGGATCCCTTACAATGCAGTCGATAAGTATGGCATAAGTACAATTCATTCGTTGCCTCTGGGAAAGGGGCGAAAAGGGGCAACGACATGCCATATTTGAGCAAATGGTTTGAGGGGGAGGCAAAAAGTACGAAGAAAATTGTGAGCCAAAGCGGGGGCCAAGGGCCGAGGGCCGAGGGTTCCCCAAAAACAAACTAAATGTAAATGCTCCCTCAACTAACCAGTCGGGTGCACAGCTGTTCAAAAGAGAGAGAGAGGGAAAGAGAGACTGATAGGGAGAGACAGAGAGAGGAGACTGAGAGAGTGAGCAGGAGGGCGGTATACTCAGAGAGAGAGAGAGAGAGAGAGAAAATAGTCATTGTAATAAGAAAATTTTGATTTCATTTTTAGTATTTGTATAAAATTTAATAACGCCGCACAAGATGGCTGACTGAATGCCAGCTCTGATTGTTGTTGTTGTTGTTGTTGTTGTTGTAGCTGCTGCTGTTGCTCAACTTTGCCAGCGTCGACAGCGACGCCAGCGTCAACGTAAGCGTCGCTGTTGCCGTCGTCGTCGTTGCGAGGGGTGGGCCAGGAAGCGGGTATGGCAACTAAAACGCTTAAAACACACAATCTCGTTTGGGTTCGGTCGGGATTTCGGGGTTACGCTTAAACTCTAAGTACATTTTAACTTAACTGCCTTTTTTTGTGTGTACGTGATGACGCTCTGTATGTGTGTGTGTGTGTGTGCTAGTTGCGACGTAAGCGTCGACAGCGGCAGCGACGTTAGCAGCAGCAGCAGCAGCAGCAGCAGCAGCATGGCGAATTGTAAGGCAAGAAAGCAAACCGAAAAAGGATGATGATGATGATGAGGACGATGATTGAGGGCCGAATAAGAGCTTGAGAATGAGCATGAAAAAGCATAGAGAGCGTGTAGATTGAGAAATAGAATGGGGGGAGGGGGTTGATGGAGGAGGTGGTAAAACACTAGGGGAAAGGGTGGCAACGATTGCTGCTGCTGCTGCTTTGGCTGCTGCTGCTGCTGGTGGTAGTTTGAGTTTGAGATTTCTAACTGTGTGCGCAGCACAATTATAAATTTTTGGAATTGTTGTAATTTAGTTTTGTTTGTTTGCCTGTTTGTTATGCTAGAATCTAGTACTTATATATGTCTGCATTTGTATGGGTGTACGTACGAATGTGTGTAAGTGTGTGTGTGTGTGTATGCTATATACAAGTGTGCGCCGTCTGCTGGCAGTTGGGCAAAACTTGCTGGAGCTGCGGCTGCTGATTATTACGATAAAGCATAATGATTACATTTTTAGTAGCTTTCATTATGCTAGTGTAAAGGAAAAGTAGAGAGAGACAGAGAGGGAGATGGAGAAAGAGTAAGAGACATTGATGGAGAGAGAAAGAGACAGTGTATACAAATGAGCTAGAGGGAGAGAGCATGACTTGTAATTGTTGTTGAGCTCAAAAGCAGCAGTTGAACTTTTTTTTGCTTGTTGTTGAGCAGGAGGAGGGTTGCTGCTGTTGCTGCTGCTGTTGCTGCTGTTGCTGCTGCTGCTTATTTCGATTGCTTCTCTCTTCTCTTTGCTTTTCGTTCGCATTTAACAGGGTGTAGCGTACATCGGCGGGGAGTTAAGGGAGTTAACGGCATTGGCTTGCACTTGATTAATTGCGATTTGTGCGCTGCGCTGCGGCTTATGTGCGATATATATGTATACAGATATATATATATATATATATATATATGTATGTATATATATGTACGTTAGATTTTAGTGTAATTATGAGGGTTACTCAGCGCAACATAGCGCAATTGAAATGTGAGTAAAAAAAGGACATTTTGTAACGTTGATTATGCTCAACTATATAGCGTATAATGAAACAAAGTGCACACGACAAATGTCGAATGTTGAATGTTGAATGTTGAATACTTTACTCAAGGGGTGTCAAAATGCAGCATCAAAGCCCGCACGCTAATACGCCCAAACTTATGCTACACACACACACACACACATACATACATACATACATACATAACTACATACATACAGACAGACTCACACCAATACATATACATATAATTTAATCTATGTGCAGTCAAAGGGGCAGCTGTGATTTTGAAAATCAATTCCCACAAGTTGAGATATACATTATGTAAAACCAGATCAGAAATTCTTAACGTTTCAAGAGCAGAGCGCAGAGTATAAACCTCATTGCCGTGCCATAAATGCAAAAATTTTTTGCATATTTCTGTTACTGTTACTGTTGCTGTTACTGTTGGTGTTGTTGCT
>JBANCZ010002909.1:0-14144 GCA_037040025.1 Sphaerogastrella javana
AAAGTACTATACTTCCCCAAAAATACTATTCTGCTCCGGAAAGACCATACTTTCCCAAAAAACTAAACACAGGGTCCCTACTGTCGGGCCAGTCCCTACTGTTGGATATTTATTAAGTCATAGAACAGAGTCTAGATAAGGTATTTGCGTTTATCAAATACGTTTTACATACGTTTCTCATTCGCCATTCTTTCGCGTTTCCATCTATGCCATTGAAAGCAATTGAAGCAGAAATGCCTCAAATCATGTTCCACATGACAAACAGCACTAATGTCCTGGTCCGACAAGACCCACTACCTTCAGCTCTGCTGCTGCAAAAACTTTACAAAAGTCGTAGAGCAAACAACAACCTCTACCCACCCCTCCATCGCAACCCTTTAATGAAATGCCGGGCGGTTGCCGCGGCAACCAGAAAAAAATTTGCAAACTTTAAAGCAAACAACTGGCAGATACACACAGAGGCACACGCTCGCCCCCCTTAGGCCTGTTCAAAGGATGCGTTTGACAAAATGACATTCAGGCTGAGCTGAGCTCCCTTTCCTGTTTTTCCCTCAACACTCTTCTCTGCCCCCAGATTCCCTGTACCGTGCTGCCCGTACTATTGATTGCCCTGTACTGGTGTTTGGTGGCGGTCGGCTGCGTGCTTCACGCTTTATTGGTTCCATTTCGCATGTGTTTGCTGCCCTCTCCCTCTTTTCAGTTTCTCTACTCCTCCTCTGGTCCATCTCAAGGCTAATTTGCAAATAATATGCATGTGTGTGTGCCAGAGTGGGTATTTTTTGGTGGGGTTGCTAGCATGCAAATTCTCCAAAAAGGATAACTCCCCCTACGCCGACAGATCTAACTCCCAGCGCCCACCACTCTTACTTTTTGTACTCCTTTTTTTGCTTTCAAAATCGCGCATGTTTGTTCGCTTGGCGGTTTTCCTTTCAAATATTTGAAATTAGATTTTAAAATCCTTTTAGCTTAACCGTCTATACACTAACATAGGGTACAATAGTCGTTTTATAAAGTAAAGAACGTCTTCTATGTAGAATAACTCATTCTACAAATTTTTTAAAATTTTTCTCAATAAGATATGGTAAAAGATTTATATTGGCATGATGTAGGTACCATGAAAATGTGCTTTAGAACAAGAACATGTTTTTAAGGGCATTCATAATTCGTCGAAAGGCATATTGGTTTGCCTCTATTTGATTTGTCTATTTTGTGCCTTTATAGGGGGGATTTTTTTGCATTTGTATTTACTTTTGCAAATTAAGGTCACAAAAATTTCCGTATTTTCCAATTGTTTGCCCATTGGCCTTACCTTTTGAATAACTTGCAATTTCTTTGATTCGCTTTTGCTTTTCTCTTTCAGCTTTCAGCTCACGTGTACCACTTGAGTCGCAGTGCAAATATTTGGGAAAATTGGCACAAAAATCTTTTGATTTTTCGAGCGGCTTAAAAGTGCCAGTAGCATGCGACTGTAGCATGCCACAAACAGTGGAAAGTACTTCAAACTAGAAATGAAATGTTTTCATTATGCAAATGACTTGATGTCGGTTTGCCCGATAAGCGCCAAGGCAGCAGGTATCAGACAGAACGAACAATTGATTATGATTATGATTGAGCTCTGCGCAAAAGTCAATATAACAATAATACACAACAACAACAACAACAACAGCAGCAACATCAACATAATGCTGACAAAAGATAAGGATATAGATATAGATACAGCTGCCAACAATAGACCAATACCAGGGGTATGTCCAACCGCCAACCGCCCACCCCAACCACAAACCCAAACAGGGAATTTCATGGCGGAAACTGTAAGCGCCGCACTTAAAATTAATGGAAATATATTGCATGCACACACACTCTCCGGTATAACAAATAAAATTTAAATAAAAAGCATTCAGGACTCAAGTGAATTCAGTTCCTGCTGCCACCTCAGTTTCAGCTGAAACTCCTCTCCCTCTCTCTCTCTCTCTTCAATGATCCTGCTTAGCTACAGCAACAGCTTCAGCTCTCATTCCCATCTCACTCTGTCGAAGCGTAAAATATTATGTCATTATCAAAGCAACGCAATAAATTTCTCTGGACGCGCGTTAGTCAAATTTCAATACAATAAAAAACTGTTTGAATTTACAATTAGCTTTCACTTGGACTGAGTGAGTCCCATTGTTGTCATGGTGTGGCAGCACAGAGGCGTATGCGTTGCAAGGGGTTCTGCTAAATTATTATTAATACCAAAAACAAGCAGTAAAGTTTACACTATGCTACACACAAAAGATAATACTTTGTACAAATCGGAAGATTATACTGCCGAAACAACACCTATCTATGTGGTGTATGTATTACGGAGGTACCCAACACCCTTTAGAGTTATATTATTGTGTTACTTTTTTCTAACCCCTTGAGAACTTGAGAAATATTTGAGCACCTACGTCTCTGGAAATTGCTTGTCAATTGATAAAGTGAATATTGCAATATCCTGTCGCGTTTGAGTTTTTCAAATATTTTTTTTTTTTCATTCATTCATTCATTCACAGGCCACTGACGAGTGCCACTCAAAGAGCTGAGACCACCGCGGCGTTATTATCTTGGATTTGGCATGCATTGCGCCTGGCATCTAATTACAATGACAGGGTCCGTCCAAGGATATTCAAATGCGGCCAGCGCACGGCGTGAACCAGTGTGAGTGACACCCGTTGCCCTGGTGAGTGCGGATGAGTCCAGTGTTATTGGAGCCCTGGTAACAGTTGCGTCACTGTGCCACTTGGCCACGGAGTGTTGCAAGTCATTAAGCTGCTGTAATTGCCGAACAGAGAATTCGGGATAAGGCCAGAATATAGAGAGGGAGAAAGAGAGAGAGAGAGAGAGAGAGATTGACAACTGTACGACTTATCTATGAACTGTCCAATAACCATAAATATGGCTAAGGGTCCCCCCTGTAGTTTTTATTGCTTTTGCTTTGACTTTCACTTGATGCTGGGTGAAAGTTTTTCAAGCTCATATATGAATTGTTTATAGACTGATCCAAAAGTAAAAGGATGCCTGTACTCATATCCGACTTTCATAAAGGAAATGACATTTTTCTATGACATAGCGCCTCTCTCTCTCTCTCTCTCTGTCGCTTACTATTCGCCTTTTTTTTGGGTTAACGTTCCACATTTCCGCTTTTGGTTTTTCCCGTTGACTGCCCTGTGGTACAAGTCGATTATATGCGGAAATGAAAACCCATAAAAATCCTTTCCTACGGTGATTAGTTAACATATTTTTGAGACCAAATTTATACATTACGTATTCGAAGTAAGGGAAACAATTATTTATGTGATATATTATTTATTATTTATTATTTACTATTGTTGTTTCACAAATTCAGAATTGTTGTAGCGTGTGGTTGAGGTCCATTAATTTTATGAGTGCTTTGGGTCACTTATGAGAGATATGCATACTAAGAGGGTTAGCTATAAGATTATATCTGTTTATACATGCATATGATGATATTTAAAGGACAACTTTGAATTGGCACAAATCACTTTTAATACTTTTCACAATATTTTGAATTATCCGTTAAAGTTTTTGTGATTTATCATTACAGAAGAATTACTTAAAATTTGATAATACTGATAAAAGCATCATAAAGTAATCATATGGTAATCACAACTATAGAAAGTTTGGTCAGGTACCGCTCCTTGGCTTTAAGTACTGTTATGGATGATATTTTCTATGATAAATGACGTCACCTTTAGTTTACGAGCAGAGTTTACGAATTTATGCAGTGCGTGTGTCTGTGCTAAAATTAGCATAGAAAGCGCATAAAATCATAAACAGTGGCTGATATAAATAAGCACATTAAAAAATCGCATGCAAATACATTAAAATAGTGAAAATGTGCAAATTAGATGCGCGTTTTATGGCCATATCTGATTATTCCGAGTATAAAATTGTGTCAGAATTGCTCTCTACCCCCACAGGATATGACCCCCGTCCCTTTTGAATGCCAATACCATAGTGCTCGTCGTCTGTTTGGCTGATTTATGTACGCATATTTTTGATAAATGCGTTGGATTTTGAGGATTTCGCACAAATTACAATATCTCCACGACTTCGAAGTTTCATGGAAGTGGAATATGGCGTACGAGTAGGCGTGGCAGTGGGAGTGGGAGTGGCAGTCAAGGTTTCCTAATGTCGCATATGCGCATAATTTTCGTAAGAGAAAATCAAAGGCAAATTTCGCAATTTGATTTATTTGAGCGTCTTAACATGGAATACGTGCTCGGTTCTGTGTATCTTCGAGATACCGTAGACATCTATGTATCTATGGGATACAATACCTGCGACTATGTTTGTTTTTATACAGAATTGGAGTAATGGGGAGTAATGAGCTTGTGGGAATGTGCTGTTGTTTTTGCAACTCAAAATTGATTTAGTTTGATTTTGCATTTAAAAAATATATTGAGGGTTGCTCAGATGTGGAAGTCTCTCTAATTCGCCTACAGAGGGTTGGCATTCAGGCCTTCGCTATTTCGCTCGCTCCTCTTTTCCAGAATCCTCTCGCTCTCTCACACTGTTTAACTAGGTATTGATGTCAATTGTTGACCTGGCGGTCTACTGTCGCTTTTGTCTCGCTGTCGCAGCCAATTTATTTGTAGATTCGAGTATGAGAGCATATAGGAACGTATTCAGGGCAGCTAAGCAGCCATAATTCCCATTGCCAGAAAATGACAAACACTAGACACACACACACACACACACACACTGGGACACACAAACAGAGGCACACACGCGGCATGCACGCAATTTTAAATGGATTTATTGATACGCCTGGCTGCCGCAACAACAAGGACAACAAGGATCAGGAGCAGGAGTTACATGTTTGCAAACATTGGCAGCAACAAATGCCCAGGCTATATATCAATTGTCACCCGGAAAATGGAAAAATTGAAAATGAACCCATCAAACCAAAAAGTGGCCAGACGACCGTCTACTCCCTCTCTATAGCTTAGACCCTCTACTCCTCTCTTTGCCTGGGAAAACTTTGCTGAGTTTATTACGCGCTTCATTTGCGAATTTTGATTTTAATGATTTAAGCGGCGGCATTGCCCGTGCACGTCACAACAGTCATTCAATTTTGATTAGTTGACAACATTTTGCGCACGCGTCACACGGCTGCATTTCCATTTGGTTCCACTTCAATTTTTGATTGATTTCAATCGTTTGTCAGCGCTCGCTTTCTATAAGTGTAATGAAAGTTACCTACGATGATTGCAGCTGGTATTTTTTGCAGTGTAATCTCACCCCAAAAGTTAACCAAATGCAAATTATTTTTTTTATTTTTTTTTTTTGCCAATGCAAATTCCCTTTTAATTGATGGCTCTTTTATTGAAAATAAAAAGTAAAAAATTATATTTAAAACGTAATCAGCGGTAGGATTTATCAACATTTTTTTTTTGAGAGTTGAAATTTGAATATAATTATGGAAACAACATTGAAACGAATTTGCCGTCTATCTAATTAGTTCTGCGATTATGGAAGAGGACATCTGCTCCTTTAGTAAAAGTGGAACGTTCTCTATAGATATTACTAGTCAAACAAAGTTTGTAATAGAAAAATCAGACTTATTAGATGATAACTGCAATGGTGTATATAATTTTATTGTAAGTAGTTTTTTTATTTGCTAATATTCTCGTGTTTACTCAGATACCTTCAAAGTAATCCCTTTGAGTAAAAAGAAACTGTGTTTTTTCGCCAAAAAAAACCATTCTAAGTATCTGTCAACATTTAGTCAACGGTTCAATGACCATTTTTGCATTCGTATTGGCATTCAACCCATTCGGGTTTGTCGTTAAGCAAATGCTTTTTAATAATTTAAGCGCAACTATATGTCCACATATATTTAGATATATATGTATTTACGACTCCCCCGACTGAAGCCACTTCGTCGTCCCATCATGTTGTCAATAACAATTTCGCAATGCCATTTGCAGATAGCGGGACACAACCCCTTTCGGTTGATACAACAAACAAGGCGTCTGCTCTAAAGTCATCTGAGTTGAGTAGGGTTTGAGCAGACGACGCAACAAATCGCTGCAAATTACATTCATAAAATTTTATCACCCAATATCGGAAATGGATTTCTTGTTGCTTCGGACCCTGCCAGACTAATGGCCACACATATGGACCACACAAAGACCTGCCGAAGAAAAGCCAGAGGAAACTGTGTAAACTGGCTAAACTGTGGACGCAAAATCTAAAGTCCTAGCCACAAAAACTCTTAAAACAAGTGCAATAGTCGTACGCACTCGAATGCTACACGCTATATATAAAGAATGCAAATTCGATCTAGTACCTCGTTCAATTCTTGAAAGCTTCATTCTGCTTCATATACTCAAGACACCCAATTTGGAATTGTACCGGGTACAAATATAAAAAATAATAATCGTAAGAACAAGTACAAGTAGCAGAGGTTGCAGAAGTATAACGAAAAAGGGTAGCCATTTGATATGAGTTGATATTATTTTTGAAACAGTCATAAGTTTATCATTATGAAGTGTCAAGTGCAATGCTGACGCCATTATGGAAATGCCCGCTCAAATGGGCACTTTGTGTAGCCATAATAAAAAGTACAAGGAGCAGATATTAGGATATTAGGGTTAAGGGTAAAGCACACGATTGGAATATTAAGTTGGACTGAAGTCCGTCCAAAGTGCGTCTAATTACTTTGAATTATTGGGCTAATTTGTTGCAATTCCACGTTGCCCCGAACGATGAGTCAGTTTTTGGGACGATTTGGGCTAGTAGTCGAGTGGGGGATACTTTAGGGTTGAGGCACCAGTCAATCATGCCAACTGTTGCCATCAATCCATACAATCCATCCGCTGCTGTTGCCGTCTTGACAACGAAAAGGGCTGTAGGCATTGGATTACATAATCTCACCCATAGGCAACTCTATGAAAACTTTGGGGGTTTCGCTTTTGGTCAGCCAAGGGCAGTTCGTGCACTTCAGCTGCGGTCAGTGAAGGGATTACCCGTTGGATGATTCGAAAAGTGGGACAAACCACAACTAGGGCACAAGTTCGACTTATGTAACCACAAAACGGCTTTTAGTCTCTCGAGCTGCTGCCCCAGGGACACTAGAAACCAATGAAGACCAGGAGTAGTGGAAATCCCCCTCCCAGCCTCAAGAAAATAGTGGAAGTTCGATTAATCAGCGTAGAGGACTGTTGAATCATTACCTCGATATGTACCATACAAGCTAATCATGAGTTGGGAGTAAAGATTCTAAAGCACTGTAAAAAAATATTTAATTTTTACGTCTAAATTCTAATATATTTCAAAAAACTTTAGTATTACGCTATATTTATTAATAGCAAAGCGAAAGCGAGTGAATTTTCTAAGTGTAACATTTAATTGTTGACATTGGGTCGAGTCAAACTGGCGACAGATTTGAAGAAGTTTGATTTGCTTGCTTTTTCAACAAATTACAACTCTCAATCAATGCAATTGAAGTAAAAAGGAAAACATAAAGGGAAAAATCTATCAAAAGCATAACTGGCAAACCACTTGAACATTTCACTGACCCCTCAAGAGATTTTGGCAACAATAAATTATCGAAATGTGTGCCATAAATCAGAGAGGACGACGCAAAAAGAAAACTTTTCACTTTTCAATATTTGTTCAGTTGCTGTATTTGATTTGTTTGGCATATTGAAGTGGTCAAGCACAAGTATGTACCATGTAAGTGGGCGTAACGGGTGGGCGAGAGGGCGTTAAGTTAATTGATTAACAACAGGGTGAATGGAAGGAAGCCCTATTGAGAGTGAGGAAAATTGTTAGGGTAAAGCAAAGAAATTGAGATTTTGATTTGAGTCTGGAACTGTGCTGATTTGTGAACATTGTCCAGCTTTAATGATGCAATACCGGTAGAAATAATATAACATATAGCACACATACCATATATGTCAGATACCAGAGGCCATTGTTGCAATGATTGGAAATTTATGGGTATTTACCTGCTAGAATACTTGCATGAATAGAAGTATGTGGCTTCCCACTGTCTCTCTTACTACTTCTCTATTTCTTACTCTCTTTTTCAGGCGACCCTCTGTGACTCCTTCCCTGTTCTCCTGGTCATATTTATGCGTTTAATAAGCAACATGACATGCCGAAAATGTCAGCCAGTTCGACTGTCATTCAAATTGTAACAACTGCCAGCCGCAGGACATAATGCGACAGAGCAAAAAAGACAATAAGAAGGAGACAGACCGATATTCAGATGGGGGTGTATGGGCCAACTCGTGCCCTTTGCGCAGGATGTGCTTGATTACTTGACATTTTGCATGGTATGCCAGTAACTAAGCGTAGATCCGGCTGTATTAATGAACGAAATAAATTTAATTTTGCCAATTAATGCACTAGCAGTCAGAACGGGAGAGAGAGAGAGAGTATATCAGAACGAGAGGGAGGGCTAAATGTCAGCATGTCTGAACGCCCCCCCAATCTGTAACTTTATGTTTATCATTATTGACTCATGAGTACACTTTCACTGCTGACTTTCACTCCCACTTTCACTGCCATTTTCACTTGTGCTGCATCAGTAGACCATGGCAGAAGTTGGGCGTGTCACTCGGGCTTAGTTTTACTGCCCATTTCGCAATCAAATATCACAGTACACTACACTGTCAGAAAATTTAAGTTAAATGAAACAAGTTGAATGAAATTCTACATAAGACTAATTGTCGATCGATCGATTTCTATAGGTTTAGCATATTTTAATCTTAGTATTTGTTTACCAAAGCCTTGGTTCCATCCAAGCTTACTTAGTAGAATTTAATATTACCTTAGAATTATTTACAGTGTTCATTTTCATCAGAAAAATGTACGCCAAATTGCAATAAATGGACAAGAAACGGGACTCGCCCAGTGTGTAGCTCTGATGTCCTGCTACTCGATTGGAATGATCTGAAAGTAAAGGGGGCAGTAAGGACTCGGGGTGGCAAGTGATGAAAGTGATGAGCGAGTGCTTAGTCATCGCATCGAGGCGTTATTGTTTCTGCCTCAAGGCGGGCTTATTGGATTCTCTTTCAAGTGCTGCTACGTTAAGGTTGCACAGGACAATTGTGAGCCAAGAATTGATGGGGATATCAAAGACTAGCTAAGTACAGCTGTCTATGGTACAGCTTGTTCACACCTGCTTAGTAGAGGTGATGGGAAACTTCAAAGCGTACATAAAAAATTCAGGAGAGGCCAAGTAAATGAGCTAATCACTTGATTATATCTTAAACTTAAATAGTAGGATAATGTGACTTAATTAAATGCGTGGCATTAAGGTCCCCTTTCTCTGAGAAAAGTCAGTTGGGTCGCGTGTGAGTCGCGGTTACGGTTAATCGGAGCTGGCGACGCTTTTCCTGCTTTCCATACAACATAAAAAAAGGATAATGTACTATGAACATATCGCATGTATCCATTACACTCGAATGCCGCTGACCGACAGCAAGAAGGGTGACTCAGCCCCCGGCGATTAGTTCAGTCAGTCGAGACTATATTGAACACACTCACATATCCTTGTGTCCACACGCATATATCCTGTGTAGACATTGAGTCCATCAACGGCGCATCAAGCAAACTGTCCGAGCATCGACAACAATAGAACCATTCAATCAGCGCGTATAAAAACATAAAGAGATTTTAATTTTTTGATTATGTCCTGCTCACATGTCCTGCCTGCTGCCCGCTGACTGCTGTCTATGTTCTCCATTCTGATGCGTCCTGCGTGTGTGTGTGTGTGCTCGATTCCCAAATGGGAATTATTTCTGCGTGCTTTTGTTCAATCGTTAATCAATGAAGTTCGCCCCTCATCAAACCCAAGACGACCCCTGGTCAGCTGAAGGCTGAAGTAGTGGCTCTGGCTACCCCTGCCC
Organism: Sphaerogastrella javana; assembly: GCA_037040025.1. Classification (NCBI taxonomy): domain Eukaryota; kingdom Metazoa; phylum Arthropoda; class Insecta; order Diptera; family Drosophilidae; genus Sphaerogastrella; species Sphaerogastrella javana. The sequence continues at coordinate 9,909 of JBANCZ010002909.1, forward strand.
TGTTCATTTGTGCGTTTAGCATAATAAAAAAGTCCTGCAAGAATACGTTCTATAGTTGTCCGTAAAGAAAAGGCAGCAAGTTGATTAAATGTCCATGTCTACGTCCTAATGCGCCGTAATTTCGTAATTTAAGTCAGTTCCGATAATTGTAGTTGATCAGGCGACCACCTGAGCTATACCCATGCCCTCAGAATATGTCCTTACCAGAGGATAAAGCAGGAGGAGTAGCAGCAGTTACTGCTTTCGCTCAATTGAACAATGCTCAACAATTTAAAGCCTACTTTCTCTACTTTCCTACCAATAACAAAAGACAAATCATACGCTATTAATTCCGCACTCGCGGAATGTTTCATTACAATCCAGAATCCAGAATCCAGAATCCAGATCCTGCATCCTTTGTGTGTGTGTGTTTGCGCCTCATATGTGGCTGCATGTGATGCTGTTGTGCCTCGGCTTTACTTTTAATTTCCCTTGCCTGACGCCTTATTACATTCATTCATATGCAAATCGCTGGACTGTAACACAAAAGACGCCAACAAGCAGCGGGAAAAACGTGAAAAGCCTCAATGGGAAAGTCAAGGGGAATAATGCACTGAGCGTAATTTCGACTTCAAAGTATATTTTTAAAAATAATTTAAAATATAATGTTGAAACCATCAGATATAACATAATAGAAACTCTTTTTAAAGTATCCTATTCAATTGTTTTAAATGGAGCACAAATTTATTTTGATATCTTCAAAATTTAGTTGAACTTTTCCAAATTTGTGTTTTCCACTGTGTACTTGAATAAGGCAAACGCGAAAGTTCAGGTTTTTCTTGACGAGGCGATTAAAAAATAGCAACTGCCTGCTTTCATTTAAGAGCAAGAGTACGGGCATATGCTTAGCATATGAATGGTTTAAGCTCGATACCCTACACCCATTCAGTTGTATAGCATCTTAAGGTACAGGATTTTCACCTCATAACCCAGAGCCGTACGCGTTTTTGGTGCTATTCTTACTGGTGTTGGCGATGGTGGTAGTGGCAGTGAATTGGGAATGAGATTTCTATGGTGGTAGTGATGTTGCTGTTTCTGTCTTTTAACTACCCGCGGATAGGACGTATGGTCTGTCGTAGATGGTTTATGGGGTTGTTGCTGTTGCTGTTGCTGCTGTTGTTATTATGCCTCACATTTTGGGACTGTACTTTTGTTTTGTGATATTTTGTTGTATAAGAATGCCGTTTTAAGCATCCCATATCAAATTTAAATGAATCGCTTTCCATTCGTTCTTATTTCCCCTGTCTCGGCGACTTCATGTGGTGTTTTGGCTTTTGTCGTTTTTAGCGTTTATATAGTTCTATTACATATAGATTTAGGGTTACATTCCGTTCACATTATAATTTACATGTTTCACCAAATTGTATCACTTGGCCAGGAAACTTCAATTGGGTTTAGTGGAATGGGAATATGAATGGGAATAAGAATGGGAATGGGAATAGGAATGGGAGGAGGCTTGGTTACTGTATTTTCAATTTCCGCAGCGATTTTCCCTTTGGCCTCGCATTATTTTTGTTTTGCCGTCGGTCTTTGTTTGGCAAAACAATTAATGTTATTTGCATAGTTGGTGGGTTGAGCCACACTGGTTCGACCATGCACACATGTGGTTCTGTTACTAGATTCGAATCGGTGGACAGCTATAGGGTATGACGAAATAGTTACCCTGTAATCTGAGCAGAGCAGAACGGCTAGCGACGTTTGAGTCCTTTTAAATTGATTATTATTATGAATATTTTTGGGTTTTTGCCTTGTTGCTTAATCTTTGATGTTCGGACTTTCCAAAAGAGAATATGTGTCATACCTTCTAGTACTTCTTCGGTTTACAGGGTGTACAAAGCTGCTGCGTTTCTGCAGTTATCCGCGCCCGGGGCGAGGTTTTGGCTATTGTCTGCTCTTGGCTGCGCCATCAAATTGTATTTGACTTTGAAAATGTTTTGGCAAACCGAAGGAACGTAGCGGGGGGCACAGGAGGAGGCAAATGACTGCTGTAGGTGTGCAAGTGTGTGAGTGTATTCTCTCTGTTTGTGTGTGTGTAGCATGTAGCTGTCAAAGTGACAGCTTCAAGTGCTGCAGCTTTTGTATAGTTTGCCGCATTATCAGCAGCTCTCCAAGCAAACTTCCTGCCGTTGCACAAGTGCCTCAAGTGCCACAAAGTGCGAGTGTTGCTAATGTGCAAAAAATGTCACCTAACACACACACGCACACACACATATATACAAACACACATACACCCATAGATTCAAACATGCACTTGGGAAAATTTTTGCAAGAACACACATGTGTTGGCCACTCTCTCTTTCTCTGCTTATTTATTAAAATGACATGAATTTGTCATCATGTACAGAATTTTTCTCTCTTATGCCACCCCCCTTCCACCCTCTTTTTGGCAGCCCACATATGGCTTTGTTTGCTTAACCCCGCCCACCCTAAGGCAGGCAAGTTTATGTTTACACAGCAGCTGAACAATTTCAATTAGTATCGACGAAAAAAAAGAAAAGCAAGAAAATTGTTACAAAATGTTTATAATTAGTTTTTCATATGCAAATGAGTTTGGCGTGTGTTTTTCTAAATTTCCCCCATTTTCCTCAGCCAGCCCACAAATTGAAATTAAATATTCTTTTTATATGTGAATGGAAAACCTTTGCCTTTTGCCCCGAGCACTGACCCACTGCCATACAAAAGCCTCTTGATTTACCCCTCCTATATAGGCTGTTGACTCTGCCTGACTTTTCACCTGCACCCTGTACCCAAGAGTGTAGTGTCCACACGTTCAGCGCATTATTTCCAACGCATTTCACACACAGTTTAAAGCAATTTAAATGCAGTGCATAATATCGAGTGAAGAAATATAGAAGTACTACATTTTTATGTGTGTAAATTTATATTTTGCACTGTTTATTGCACCCCCTCTATGGAACACTTCCAACCAGATAAACGAGAGTAAGATTTTCCATTTATTTCAACAGCTTGTTGCTAATTTTTAATAAATATTGAACAACTCAAGTGGCATGTGGCACGTGGGTTGGGGCTGAAATGTAAGTATGGGTAGATACCCTACCCACTGTAAAATATGCAAATTTCATTCGCACAATTTTCGCACAAAATGTAAGTCATAATTTGTAGCATCACGTGCGCGATTATTGTGCGATTATTATCATGGCATGAAGTTCTTCCGCCTTCCCTAGCGATTTTCAGTGTTCCCATTATGTACATGTTGATTAAAAATCTCATGTCTATGTTTATATGTATTCTCTGCAACATATTTATATTTATTTTGCGTTATTGCCACGTGCCACATGCCACAGGCCAAACAACTGTGTACAGTTGAGTCTACAGAGACACTCCTTACACTTAAAAACCCACACGGAGAGGGTCGTGTTCAATTCTCTGAGAATATGAAGTAAAAATAAACTTAATTATATTTATTCCTAATAAAATTAAATACTACTATAGTTTTCAAAAGAAAAACTATCAAATTTTATTTTGAGTGCAACTATTATTATATTTAAGATGAATTACAAATTATCGAATTTTGAAGAATGAATTTCTTTTATTTACTACAGACAACGGTCAAATTGTATACTATTTTTTCGGAACTTTGCGACCTTAGGGATTATTCCAATTAGAGAATTTTTGAAGGTATGCAATTTATGACATATATTATTGTGGAAATGATTTACCTTTATAAATACAAAGTTGAGGTTGAGGGCCTTTAAATTTATAAATCACCAAGAATTTTGTATGATTTCTTATAGCAATATGCTACATACTTGGTAGACACTAATCAATTTTGTAGTATTTGGTATAGGTATAGGGTACACATATACTGTATAATGATTTGTCTTAGTTACTCAAGTTCGCACCCTTGTGCTAAATTCGAAGTTGCTCCACACGATATTTTGGCGCCTTCTGTCGCTCGTTTCTTTATTTGAGTTCCATTGTTGAGTACACACAAGCATACTTTCTGTGTTCCATTGAAATTTATTGGTTATCAAAAAAAAGATGTCGCAAACAGGCAGGAAGAGGCGTGGTACCCTACATGGTATATATATTCTTGATCAGGCAGAGACGCGGAGTCGATTGAGCCAAAATTTACCTTTTCTTCCGTTCAAATTTCGAAATTTGCGACCCCAAAAGTACGCAAAGCCCCATCAAACAAGCAATTTAAACAAGCAACATTACTGTAGCACACTCTCC
>JBANCZ010002910.1:0-14135 GCA_037040025.1 Sphaerogastrella javana
GTCCCTACTGTCGGGCCAGTCCCTACTGTTGGATATTTTTTTTTGTATTCATTGAGTTTCTTTTGCATTTGTATATTAGTTTTTCTGCACTTCGAGTGCTTCTAATGCTTGCGTGTAGTTCACGCCTCGCTATTCGATTATGAATTCGTCACATCAATGTCATTATATTATTTAGGCTTTAGTGTTATGAGTACCGTAGCTAAAGAGTGTCTTAAAGTAAAACGCTCGTTAGGTAAGGTTAGCTTTCTAATTGATCCTTTCGTTGCCTTGTTTTAGTTTAGTGATTAATCGTAGAAATGGCATGTCGTAGATAGTGCATCTCATCTACATTAAAGTGTATTAAATCCTCAACGAAAATGAGAAGTTCAATCGAAATTAAAGCAACTCCAGCGACAAAAGAGAAACGAAATCAAGCAACCTTGTATATGAACGTACCATGTCTATACTTCTGTCTTTACTGTACTGATAAATTTTGTTATAAGTGTGCAGAATCTAAACAAAATTTTGCACACAACGCGCTCGCATGTGTAGAGGTAATTAAAACGTGGCTAATTGTGTAAGTTGCTGATGGTAAGCAAAAGTTGCAACAGCTGTAGCCAAAACAATAGGAACTATAACTACAGCACAAGGAGCAATCACACAGCAAAAGTTTGCGCTTAAATCACCTTAGTTTCGCGGCCTTAAGTGCAGTATATGTTAGATAAGGCTGTAAAATGTAGCTACAATAGTAGAGCAATAAAAAAAACAATGACATAGCACAAGTGTGCGATAGAACTTTTATATAAACCATATAACCACAGCCGTTGCCTATTAAAGTATTTTAAAATAGTTTTAGGCAAAGGTAACCATATAGTAAAACTCTAAAAGAATCCAATTTTGATGTCTAGAGCGAAAATATGGACCTATCATTTAAGAAAAAAGCATCCAAACTTGCACCCAGGCTAAATCATCTTATAACCATTAAAAAATTTGTGCACTTTTACTCTAGCGCAGAGTTAGACAGCCTTTTATGCACCCTATACCGATGCATATATCTTTTTAAGTCCCTTTTGTCAAACCAATAAACCTTCACTTAACCACAATTACCCCTTTAGCTAAAATGAATGAGCTACAGTACGGGCAAACATTTTTTATGCACCCAAGCACAGACAGCAGCAGCTTTTTATACTTGTTTGTGTGGGTGTGTCTAACTTAGTCAACTTGTATGCCAACAAAATCATGTGAACTGCAATCAGTCTTCATTTACACTTTCCACCTGCGACACTTTCATCCCTCTATACCTCTATTCATACCTACGCAGACTTTTATACTCTACCACTCCTGCCGGTCTGACATCACAAACATGGTCAACGTAGTTTAGTTAAGGGCTGGGTTTAGTGCTAGGCCAATAACTTTGAACCGGCATTCAGTTGACGTTTAACTAAAGCTACACGATATGACTAACAGAGAGATTGAAACGGGGATTTTGTAGAGTGCTGTACATCCAAAGGTTGCTTAATATCTCAGGTATATCATTGGTAAAATGGGTCGATGCTGATATGAAAGTTATTCCAAAACATAGACTACCTTATTTCTAGGTTATATAAATTACATTAATTGACAGACATATGGATTGTTATTTAACAATTCGAAGAACATTTAACGCCTATGTGTAAATTGATAGTACTTTACTCCCCCAACTTTAAAAGTGCTTTCAGACGTCTATCTCTTGACTTAAATCACTGAATAGCGGGTTTCAGACTGAATTTATGGCCTTGGTAGAGCAGTATTAAACACTTGCGTTCTATGTGGAAATGGGAACCACTCACATGAGAGCTTCTAATAGAATTGAATGGAACGGTCGGCGTGGAAGGCGATTTAAGCTACTCAATGCAGAGGGCCATTTTTCTTTTCATTTATTTGAAAGTTATTAGCACATTTGTTCCCATTTTTTCTTTTTCTATTCCTTTTCTCTGTTGGCGTTGGCGTTGGTAATAGTACTCTTTTCTCTGCTCAGTTGACTTTCATTTGGAAAATGGTCGCATTTCCGGTATTTTCATTTCCTATATGACATTGTCGCCAACATCGACGACAGTCGCTGCTTTTGGAAATGAGATTCTTGGCACCAATTCAACACTAAATTGATTTCGAACAATGGAGCGCAGAGAACTCGGGCAGAGTGCACTGATTTCAACCATTGCTATCTTTGGCAATTTATCTGACAGCGATTTTTGGTAGTGTCGCCATTGAGCGACAGTTCCGTTGTTTTCCTTCATTTTCCCTAGAAATGAGCGATCAAAACAATACATATATGTATGTATAAACTGTTGATTTAATTTTTGCTGATGGAATCAACTCGCTTTGACCAACTTTAAACACATATGTATGATGAAATTCATGTTAGAGTGCATCCAAATAAGTTTGTAACACGAAACATTCCTATCAATCAAAATAATTGAGAGTCGAAAAAATTCAGCAAATAGTCTATCAACTATAGCACTTTGTCTCTGTCTTCATACAATACAGAAAAATATGCAATGTATAAAGATAAAAACATTTCGCGTTGCTAAATAAACAGTTGATGAATAACCCCAACAATTTGCACTAGGGCCATGGATTTTAAAATTTGTTTTGTTGACTTTTAGCCAAAAAGAGTCTACACCTAGTAGGTTAGTTCGTTTTTAAAATGGGTCAATTAATAAAGTGTGAAAAATTAGTACCGACATTTTAAAAACACAGCAAATATAACTCTACTACAAAGGTTTAGACAGAAGCGCCAATTTTTATTCCAATGAAGTGCTCAATTTTATACAGAATATTATTACAATTTGCTTGAACAAAATGTTAGTTGATTAAATTTAATAAATTAAATTTTATTGTAGAGAAGATGCTACAGGAACATTATCTACAACGTTTTTATCAATTAACGTTGTGTATTTCTTTTTGATATGCTAAAAACAAAACCCATTTTAGATGCGCTTACAATTTTTATTTTTACATCCCATCCTATCTATTCGCAATGCATTATAAATATGTGTAGTACTGTTTGAGTTATTATATAGTTTTTCAACATGTATGTGGTCCGTTTCATCATATTTTCCATCGACATAGTTAATTATTCAAGAGTAGGATGTATTGGCCAACTTTGCGTGTCGCAGTAATGTGTAAATTATTAAAAAATAATATTCTAGAAGACCAGGTTTGTTGATGTTTGATTTATTTTTACTATGAGTATTGTGGGGATTTTGACTGCGTATCAAATCATCAACCCAGTTCCATACATTAGATTGAATTTATTCAGTTATAGCTGCGAAAGAATGTGATATTATGGAACATAAGCAATCTAGAATGTTTCTATATACATAATCTGAGTTTTTTTTCAAAAACTGTACGCAAAAACGCAACCATTTGGGAATTCGGCGCTAGAATATGTGGTCAACAGAAATAAGAATTTGTGTATATATAAAATTTAATTGTATATTGTATTTATTGAACTATTTATTACAAAATATATATATATTTTTTACAAAAAAAAAATTAACTAATGATTAATACAAATTAGTTTAATTCTAATTTTATCCTCTTGTTGGCTTCCATTTGGCGGGCCAACCGACGTCTTTTAAATACAGTAGAATCCGATTTGGTCTCTTCATTGTCGCTGTCTTCATCTTCAGTAGTACATTTCAATTGTGGGCTCTCAATGTCGGTGTTATCGTTATTTTCACTGGTAGGTTCACTCTGGATTGATGAGAATTCCCATTGTTGCTGTTGCAGAGAATCAATGTATGCCTCTATGGATTCGGATCGCATTAGAATGTTATCAAGAACGTTGTCGTAATTAAATTCTGAATTGCTCTCTTCAATTGTTGGGCTATTTATGCTATAGTTATAGTCACTTGTCGGTTCATCATCGATTGATTCTCGTTCCTGTTCCAGTGAATCAATATATTCGTCTAAAGCTTCGGATCGCATTAGAATATTATCAAGAATGCTGTCGTAATTGAATTCTAAATTGATCTCTTCAGTTGTAGCGCTATCTATGCTATCATTATAGTCACTTGTTGGTTCGCTCCTGATTGATGCGGATTCCCACTGTTCCTGTTGTAGAGAATTAATATATTCGTCTATGGCCTGAGATTGCAGTAGAATGTCATCAAGAATGCGGTTACAATAAAAATCGAAATTTATCTCTTCAGTTGTAGTGCTATTTATACTATCATTATAGCCACTCGTCGATTCACTCTTGATTGATTCAAATTCCCACTGATCCTGTTCGAGGGAATTAATGTATTGCCCAATGGCATTGGATTGCATTTGAATGTTATCAAGAATGTCATCGTTATTAGATTCCGAATTGGTCTCTTCATTTGTCGGGATATCTGTGCTGTCATTATAGCCAATCGTCAGTTCACTTTTGATTGATGCAAATTCCAATTGTTCCAGTGATAGGGAATTAATGTATTCATCTAGTGTTTCGGATTCCATTAGGATATTATCGAGAACGTTTTCGAAATTTGATTCTAAACTGTTTTGCTGTTGTTGCAGAGAATCAATGTATTCGGCTATGGCTTCGGTTTCCATTTTTATGTCGTGAAGGATTGTTTTATAATCTAACTCTGTTTTGCTCATGTCGGTCAGACTAAATTCTGCGTCTGTGTTATCGTTTAAGTCGCTCGATGCTTCTCTCTTGATTTCTGCAATTTCCCTCTGCTCTTGTTGCAGGGAATTGATATGTTCGCTTATAATTTCGGATTCCATTTTAATGTTGGAGAGGATGGTGTCGTAGTTTGACTGTGCCATGTCTTGCTTGTTTGGTTATCGGTTGAGGTATGATGACAACTTGAGGGTCGTCGGCTTTTTATATACCTTGGATCACCATGATTGAAGCTTAGGTCAAAGGGTTTCTCTAAGTACCATACAACCAATATGGCAGGTAAACCATATGGCATGCCTATTTCGCGGAAATTAACTTTTTATATTTCTATTAGGGTTTATGATCTGATAGCAGGTAATAAAACGGTGAAACATTTTATGGCAGGTAATAAATTCTGGGTATTCCCAGAGCCGGAAAACAATTGAATGCGAATTGTAACAGCAATTTCTAAAATGTTAGAAGTGAAGTGTTAATGGTTGAAAGGAAACGGAAGTGAAATTGTACCAGTGAGTGAATCTAGGACTAGGACAGCATTGTGTTAACAAGATGCGTCCACACAGGTGCATAAAGAAGCCCCTACAGAAATGCATTTAAATTAATGTTTCGGTATGTGGGGTGTCGTCTGTAAGTTAATTTATTAATGTTTTTACTTTAATTGTTTTACATACTGTACAATTATAGGTTTGCCTATGCAAATTTTGTTTGCAGAAAATGAATCGTTTCCTTGCCAAAAGTGAGGTTAAGCATTCGCGCAAATCATTTTTAATGAATATGTATTATATTTTCATTTTCACGCAAACGTCTAAATACTAACTATCAAAAATTAGTAACAGTTACTATTCGTTTATAATTGGGATAATATTCACTGAGAACAGAAAGATCTGGAGACAATTTTATCTGGTGTATTCAAGTTCTATTTATTCAAATATTCAAAAACTGCTTAGAAAGTCTCTTATGCTAGTTAAGTTATTGTATTATCATGATAACATAACACAAAGCACATCTATTATCCCATTTTGTTGATATTTTTAAATTGTTAATATGCTAATTTTATTATATTTTCATAGAAAAAAAGCAGACCAAGTTTTGACGGAACAGAACACGCGTATTATCTTTGCCTTAAGAGACTTAAGGTTGAAAACACACATACTCCAATAAAAACATCATGTAGTATAAGTCAAGAGCAGTGAGTTTAATAGACAACGAAAAAACAGGAAAACATGAACAAAGCATAGTTGCCTCTAACAACATCATCATCATCATTATCACCCTGACCAACATCAGGAAGAGGTTAACATCCACCAGACATACCCCGAGCTTCTATTGTATTACAGTCTATGCTATTGTTACTCTTAGACAATTTACAAATGAAACTAAAACTGAAAATTCTGGAAAATACCAACGACTCTGCTGATGAAAAGAAAAACTCAACAGAGTCTGTCAGTTGAACAAAAATGTAGCAAAGGTTTCGCTTTGTGTTTTGCTTAGAATGTGACGACTTTTCCATCCGGCAGCAGCAGAAATGTGGCTGAAAAAAGTCTGTAAGGAAAAGTATAGGTTATAGGAAAAGTCAGAGCCGATGGTAGAGCAAACAGCACACAAAACCTTACATACATACATGCGTTTACCACACGTATCCATGTTTATTTGTATGCGTTGTGGGTGGTTCAGGTGTAGCTATATTGTGGAAAGCGTTGAGCCGAAACAACAATAACGACTTTGCAAATTAGCAAATAACAAAATCGATATTCTCCGAGTATTTGTATTTGCTACACTGGGCGCCTCATTAAAGTTTCAATACGGATTAAATATGCATTTGATTAAAGTCATTTAGCCACTTGTGTGTATTTGGCGCCAATTTGAATTTAATGGGAAAACTGTGTTGTTACATTTTAAAGCTTTCTATTTTTCTTAAATTTGTATTCTGCATCAACATTTTCCTAGACCTTTTGACGGTCATAAAGTTGTGATCGTTTTATTACCGGCGGTCAGGTAATAAACAATAGCACAAAAAAGGTATTACGGAGAAGTTAATTGGCCATATGGTTTTCTGAATTCCAGCTGTTGTCTGCCAAGGAACCCTTCTACCTGTACCACAATTATCATGATCCTTAGGCAAATAAATAGCGAACGATTTTGAGCTGACTATCATTCACCAACCGAATACTAACCGATCTGGACGACGAACTTCTGAGATATATACAACGGCAGATTTCTAAGCTACATCATATTTCACCCGAATAGTAAAGTATTGAGTCGACGGAGTTTTGAGCTGAATATCATTTCTGAGCTATATCATATTTCAACCAAATAGTAAAGTATTGAGTCGACGGAGTTTTGAGCTGAATATCATTTATCAACCGAATAATAAACTGTACAACATGGCGTTCAGAAGTCCATACACTTTAGCGAGCAACACACTAATTTACGAGGAGGCTCTGCTCGAGTGCCTTAATACAATGTATGGGGAGCAATGGGAATTGGTGTCTGTCAAGAGTGAACCATCAAGCGATCATAACGACAGTACTGAAACAGTATTATACGCCCCGGAGAGAGATAGAAGCATTACTCCCACTGAAGTATGTTCAATAGTAGTTACGGAAAGTACTACAGGCGAGAGCAATGAAGATTCTGGAATATTCGGAAGACGTCGTTCAGCGCGTCTAAAAGAAGCTAATGAGATGTCAGATAATAATACAATAAGCAAAACCGCAGGCGCCCAAAAAACCGAGGATAATAACACGCCCACGGAAGACTTTACCGAAACCGAAGAGAGCAACACCGTTGAAAGCAATGTAGACTCAGGAGGGATTAACACTGAAAAAAGAAATGTGGATTCTACGGGGAGCAACCCAGGAAACGGTACTGTAGGAAGTCATGTAGATTCTGCAGAATGCAATGCTGGAGAAAGCCATGTAGATTCTGCTGGGAGCAACACTGGAGAAAGCAATGCAGATTCTGGGATTTATTTGGGACGTCGTTCAAGGCGCCTAATGACATTATCTTCCGACAAGATGTTAGTAGACGATAATTTGCCAAACACAACCGAAATTAACACGAAAACTGACGAGACCAATGAGACCTCTACTTTCGAAACCGAAAAGCTCAACACAGATAAGAGCAGCGCCACATCCGGAATATTTAAAAGGCGTCAATCAGTGCGCCTAATGACTTTATCGTCTAACAAGTTGATGGAAGATAATAATTTTACAAGCACAATTGATGTTGCACCAAAATCTAAAAAGCCCAATACATCGCCTAAGAAGCCTGCTACTATAACTAAAAGGAGGCACACCGAAGTGATCTCTGCAGCTCCCGAAATATATAAAAGACGCCAACCAGAGCGTCTTATGGTATTATCCCCCAACGATAACGATAAATTATCAAGAACAACCGATTCTGTTCCAAAATCTAAAGAGGCAAAGGCACCCACTGATACCGAAACTCCAGTACGCGCCATAGAAGAGAGCAATGCTGATTCCGGAATTAAAACACGCCGTTCAATACGAATAAATAATTCTGATGAGATAGGATCTGAAACTTCATCAGTTCGTCAACCAAACACTGGTACCTTTAAAGAGCGACCCTTCAAGTGTACCTACTGTCCCAAAAGTTTCTTTAAGCCAATTAAACTTAAACTCCACGAACACGTTCACACTGGTGAATATCCATACAAGTGTTTTAAATGCTTAGCCACATTTAAGCAAAGGAATTACCTGAATGCACATGTTTGTGTATTTGAGACTAGCAAAGGATCTAAAAGTTTAGGTCAGCTCGTGGGCACTCACGAGAAGGGAATCAAGGATGGTAAAATAAAGAAGTCCACAAAAGGCAACAAAAAATCCAATAAACGAAATTAATTTTCGAACATCTGATTCAAGATCAATAAGATGTATAATGAAACAATTTTCAAGAGAAATCTTCAATTTCTGAGGTTTATCACGCTAAACTAAATTTATACTGGCCAAACGCCGGCTCATTTTTAAATTAAGTTAATAAATTTTTGTATGGATCATCATTTACTTCATTTTTGAACAATTAAATAAAATTTAAAATAAAACTCTAAATATATGCAATTCTTATTTCTTAGTTGAACGACCATCAATTTATATCCAATCTTCAATCTATAGCCAAAAAACATAACATATAATATAAGTATGTCAAATTAGAGCAACTTTGCAAATATTAATTGCTCCGCTCGACCGCAAAAATATATCACTGTAAATGGCATGTGTTGGCTAACGCGTCGCCAAAATAAGCAGCGATCTATGTGAATGGTAGTGTTGGCTAACACGCCGCATGCGAATCAAAGCTAAATGCTATAAGACATACTGTGGGCAAAGCAAAGCTCAGAGTTATGTTATGCTGAAATAAATGATTAAAAATAATTTCCACTGGCATTTCAGGCTTCTAGAATTACATGTCTTATTGCACTTTAAAACCCATAAGAGCTCTTATGCTACCTTGTCTCCTGTTCTTTTTATACCATCACTTTGAAATACAAGGGATTGCACTTTGCCGCGCTTGCAATTAAATCCTCTTTGTGAATTTATAAGCAACGAATTGGTTTTCGTAGTTCTTTAGATATTTTCTTATAGAAAACGCACATAATAAATGAGATTACACTAAGTTCCTGGTGAGGTGAAGGAACTTCCAAAATTTTACAAATGTATTGTAAGCAAATCCATAAATTTTAATTTGATTTATAAAAATTAATATATATGTTGAAAATATTCCTAATAAATATGTTTTAATAACAATAATTAGTATTCATCAACATCTTTAAATTTTAAACAACATTTTCATCCATTTTTTCAATTACCCTGCACACCTGCTGTAGCACCAGCTGTGGTATTGTTTCGCCTTTGGCCAGTGCGATTATAACTCATTTTTATGCTTGACGCATATATAATGTCGGTCTGTTAACGGCACAGATTTCTGATGTTCCTGATATTCCGAGTTCAGTCCTGTTCTTTATCAGTCCATGCCGTGGCCATGGTCCGTTGATGCTGCCATAGCAGATGCACGTAGCTGTTGCCTTGTTGCATATTTGAGAAAAAAGTTTTGAACTGAGGGCATAATTCATGTTGTTGCAAGTAGCTGGGCATCACGTAAATTCCATCATCTTGCCGCTGCCCATGCCACGTTTGTGCCCAGGTAATTTGCCGATGTTCGGTGTTCAGTTCATACTTGACTTAAAGTTTAAATATCTGCATCAATTCGAGCATATTTTGGTTTAATTGAGAGAGCAAGAAAGAAAGTAACAGAGCCAGAGGATCAGGCATATGGAGAGCATAAAATGTTGTACCTGACCACAAAACGAAATGCAATGATAATTACTACGACTGCAATCGTTGAGCTCTCTTGGTGTTGACTTCAAATTAAAATTAATTGAGAATTCCAGGTGCATACCAAACGATGTGGTCAACACTGATGGAATCTCGCTCCTGCTCTTACTCCTACTCTTTCTCTCTTCTACTGTCTTCTTTAAATGGGTTTGAACTGCTCTGAACTAAGTGCTAAACTTTGACTATTGTCTTGGTGAAACCCAAACGCACACACACACGGACACACATACACTAACTACCTCTGGTAATGAGCTTAATTAGGCTTAAATTGCTTTACGTGACAGCAGTTAGGCAACCAAGTCATAGTCAGAGTTCAAGTGGGGTCAAGCAATGATTTTAAACGAAGTGACTTCAATTAAGAACAAATATCCTGCACATATCCATTTGAAATGGGTTGGAGCTTAAAATTGCAGACAATTTAATAAGTCCATATTATGGACAATTCAAGGCAATACTAAAATTAAATTGTATCTTTAAAATTCCGTAAACTAACAATTATAACAATTAAAATATATTCAATCTAAATGCCATTTAAAATATTATTATTAAAAGCGCTAGCAGATATAATTTAACAAATATTATCAAATAAAATAATTGGTTTTTCAAATTCCATTGAAATTTTCTGTGGTATTTTTTAATCGAATTTTGATATGCGGCTCTTTGAATGAAATTATTTATTTTTGGGAATACAGCCAGACGCTACAAATTTGCCTGCATGTGAGTTTTAATTATATACCTAATATGCAATTTGTGTTTGACTGTGTGTTGGAATTGTGTGTGAGAGAGTATGCATAGGAATTGCATTTGACAAAACTGAAAGCACGTTTCGTGGCTGCATATTTAATCAAGTTTTTCTAAAACTTTACTTTGCTTCAATTAAGTGGGCGACTGGGCGTGGCCAACTTTGTGGCTACGAATAGGTGAAAATCCTAGACCACATACATATACACACATACTATAGTTCATATTGCCTTAGCGTCGGCACTTAATACCTTGAACCCGCGCATAAATCAAATTGCAGCGCTATAAATTTCACTGCGGCTTTATGGCTCTAAAAAACTGAGAAAGGTTTCAGGTCAGGTCTATCTCTTTCACGCACTTTGCCTGTACTAACTTGGCTCTACCATAAAAGTCTAGTGTACTAAGGTTTAGTATGCTCTGTGTTACGACTTAGTCCACAAACTTTGGATGCGTTTTGTTAACCTTTGGTGATCGATAACCATGGAAAGAATGAAGCGAAATAAGACAATCTGAAAAGTTATGATTAATAGATTAAATTGAATTGATTTAGTTGCTCTTTGTACTCACACATAAACATAGAACATTGTCCATATCATTAGATGTGTTGTGCTCAAGCGTCTGAGCTCAGATTTCCGTACATATTGGCATAACATCTTACTTGAGAATTCCGTTTAAGCTGGCGCTAAGCACAATTTTCTTAATGACTCCAGTCAACAGGCAAAGGGCAAAGGGTAAAGGCGTTGGCGTTGCAAGTCATGCAGCAACGTAAAATGTCCTCATCGTCATAGTCATCGTCATCGTCCTTGATTCACAGCTCTTGATCCTTGTGCATGCGTCGCGTATTGCACATCAGCTCGTTCATTGCACTAAATTATGCAGAGTTCAATCAACTTGCGCTGATTGAAGCACCACAAAAGGCCAAGTGTCAAGTGGGAAAGCCACAAGAGTCCTGTAAGTCGAAGTGTTTGTATGTATACGAGTGTGTGTGTGGGCAAGGCAATAAGGCTATAAGGACTGTAGACGCAGGCAACTCATTGCCAAAGCTATTGTATTGCACTGAAAATAAAACAAAATTTACGAGTATTAAAGATAAAACCCTTTTTAATATGAATTTTGAAATCAATATACGCACACATTGTACAGTTCATCCTATTGCACGCAGTTTTCAGAAAAACTAATTTCCAAAGAGGCTTGAATTCATTAGATTTCAGATTAACACTCAGTTAGGCAGAAAGAGAAACAATGCCGACTTACACACAATAATATACTGTCTGAGCTGTGGACAGATAACAAAAGTTTTTCCAACAACAAAAAAAAAACACTTCATTCAAGACAAAAAAGCAAGAGAGCAAAAGCAATATCTTACATCTTACTGCAAATAAAAAGGCTCACTCACCTCTGGCTTCCGATCACTTGCAATAATTTTCAGTAATTTTGGTATGCCTAGCTCTGGGCCAAAATATTTGCAGTATTTATTACATAAACATTTAAACACTGCAGACACACATTCAATGAAAGTGCGGGCTCTCAGCGATCAGCGCTCATTCTACCACATTCCCGAACATTCACACATCTCGCTCTCATTTTGCCATTCACACTCTTCGAATAGCGAGCTATACGTTCTTTCGTTGGAATGGCAAGTTTCATTTTCGTTTTCTGTTCACTGTTCCCTTTAAGTGTGAATTGTTTACATTTGCATGTTGTTTTAAAACATTCTGAGAATGACTAAAAGGCGCCAAAATACCGACGTACACACAATAATATTTTATCTGAGCCCATGCAAGCAAGATAAACCAGTCTCGAAAAAAAAAAATAAGAACATCGAAGTCGAAATGGCAAAAAAGCAGAACCAAAATAAAAACAGTCTGCAAAATAAAAAGGCTCAGCCTGTAAACATTTGTGGTAAACAAAGGACAACTGCAAAGTTCATGAAGATTCATGTTTATCAATGTCCCTAACAAAACGAAAGAAATTAAAAAAAAAAATCCCATCAAAATTACGGAAATAGGCAGAAGGCCTACACACGCATACATTGTACTTTTTCGGGCCTAAAGTCCTTGGCAAAGCGCAGACAGGCTGCTAGACGTCGCACAGGACAGACATGGCAGAGACATCCTGCTCGTCTAGCAGTAGGAGTCGCCCATATATTTAGGTAAGATATTGATTGATTTATTGCGTGCAGGAGAGCACCACAACACCAGAGGCGTTGTATGCCACACAATAAAAGTCAAAGTGGGTGAATACCAGGCCAATTCCTAGAATTAAACAGAGCCTGGAAAAAACTCAAAAGAATTCCAAGAAAATATAAAAATCTTTAGGTAAACAGAACATATTCTTTTAAACAATCAAAACTCAAGCTTTACTCTACTTATTTTTTAAACACATTTCTATGTATTCAATCCATATAAAATAAATAAACTTTTCAGCTCCTCTTTCAAATGACAAGTTAAAAGAAACTTAAACTTTTTAGGTACACTTCTCGAAGAGATTGCGGTCTTTAAACACAGCAATTTGCTGCACTCATACACTTTAAATGGTAAATAAAAGCGAGTTTTTCGTGCACAATAAACAACAATAAACTTCTTTATATACGGCCAAAAGAAATTGTTATTTTGTGCTCCGTTTAGTTTTCCCTATAAAGAAGTGGGGTGGCACAACAGACGTATGGACGGTGCTTGGGCCAGAAATTTATCTGACACATCTGCTGACCACCAGCGCATAGAATGGCATGGAATGCACATTTTGTGGCACCCCCACATGTGTGTGTGTATGTATGTGTGTGTGTGTGTGGGAATGTGTTCTTCAGAAATAAAATGTTTATCGTGTTGGTGTGGCTGCAGCTTGGACAAACGATTCACCAGTTACCACACACACCCACACACACAACTTGTTGTCAATAATTTTTTGGGGGCCAAAAGTTTTGTTTATTTGCTGCAAAGTTCTAGAATATCTTCGGCTGTCTTTTGTGGGCTCCTATCACACACTAAATCAATTGACAGTTGTTCAAGAGTGACAGAGGAAAAAAAGGATATATATATAACTTCAATATACATGGAAATTAAACATTAAAAAGTTTCCTTTTAAGGCGATTTAAAACTGCAAGCGGGTGACTGTTTCGAGGTTCTGTTTCTACTATATACTATAAGGTAGACTTTTATCCCAGACGCTGACTGCAATTGATGATCATGAAGGTGACTATGTAAGCTACGCTCATTTATTTATTCACAAATAAAAAAGGGAAATGACAGTCAGTGCAAGGAAGAGCAGGAAACAGAGCAGGCCAACACCTACAGACGCCACGTTAAGGCGTTGGAATTCATAGAACGAGGGATATACTACATGTACGTATAAAGAACTATAAATATTTCAGCTTTTACTCTGCGACTAATTAATTTAACGGCGTTTATCGTGAG
>JBANCZ010002911.1:0-14135 GCA_037040025.1 Sphaerogastrella javana
ACTCTCGTGTATACAAAACATACTATATAACGTTAATAGATAATGTTAGCGATTAACGATATCGATTATCTATATATATTTGAGAAATCGGTTATCGATAATACTATACAACACAAAAATACTATTCTGCCCCAAAAATACTATTATGATCGAAAAATACTAAACACAGGGTCCCTACTGCCGGGCCAGTCCCTACTGTTGGTTATTTTTCTTCTTCTTTGTGTATATGTATTTTCTACATTTCGTATTTGTATACATTTTCGTTCGTTTTGAGCCTTTCCTCTTGTTTTTTTTTCGTATTTTGTTGTTGTTGTTCTTAAATTTCATTTTATGCATACTTTATTTTTATTTCTTTCATTATTAATCGCATGTTTACTCACCAGAAACGCACCGTGCATGCTCCCATGTGTGTGCGAGTGTGTGAGTGTGAGTGTGAGTGTGAGTGTGAGTGTGTGTGAGTTTGTGTGTGGGCGTGGCAGCATTGGTTAGCAGATTCTTTAAATTTCAAAACACGCATCGAGTGTTGTATTCCAAATTTTTTATTCGTTTCGTTTTTTATTTAGCATGAGGATAATGAAGTGCGTTCATAAATCACATTAATTGCTCGCTAGATGGCGTTGTCAGAGTTCGATATGGCAAATGCCTAAAGCAAAATCGCCAAGGGCAACAAGATATAGAAAATGAAGAAGAAAGTCAGATATAGAGAGCGATAGGGACAATGAGAGAAAGAGACCGATTGAGCGAAAGTAAGCAGTAAATACCCTCTGTCAAAAAAGTACAGGGACTGAATTAATTCACGATATTCACGATCTAGTGCATCATCAGGTCTTGCCACAGGGACAGACGGTCTATAAGGAGTTTACCTTGACCGTCCTTTGGCGCTTCAGTGAAAGAATTCGGAAAACCCGATCAGAATTGTAGGCAAAGAAATCTTAAATTTTTTACTACCAAAACGCACCGTCGCATCGAGCTACCGTTGTTAACGACTACAAGTTCAACAACTCCATTAACACCAACAAAAAAAGCTCCGTATTCGCCAGGTTTAGCCTCGTGCGACTTCTTTTTGTTTCGGCGACTCAAAATTCGGCATGGGAGTTAAAGACTATCCCAAAAAACGCCTACAAAAAATGTTTCGAAGACTGACAGAATCGCTGGCATATGTGTATTGCCTCGAATGAAGACTACTTTGAAGGCGACAATATAAATTTGGATGATTAAATGGAAAACGTGTGTTTTATTGACCCATTCCCAGTACTTTCTTGACAGAAGGTATATTGATAACAAAATATGTTATCATATTGAGACCTGAGCGTGCAACAAAGTTTAATTAAAATTTTGCTTGCGCCAAAAGTTGCTAAAATGTTATTTAAAATTGACAAACAGCGGCCACAACAACAATAACAAACAATTACGATAACAACAACAACAACAACAACAATAACAACAGCAACAAAAACACAAACACACAACTAAATTGAACGCCAAAACCAAACGAAACGTGTAAAGTGAGCGGACAGCAGCAGCAGCAGCAGCATCAGACCAAAAAACAGCTGCAGAACAAAAGGAGTATATATGGGTAGAAGAAGGAGATCAGCAGAGGTAAAGAGAGCGGAAGGGATAGAGCGAGGGCGTCAGGGAGGACCAGGGGGCAGATACACAGTGACAACTGCCACCAGCAAGTGTAACCAACGCCAAAAAAAATGGATAAAAAATGTACTGGCAACCAGTTATTCGCACACTTACACACACACACTCACACTCACACTCACACTCACACTCATGGCTACGTGCGCACAAAAACACATAGCGTATTAACAGTGTATTGTTGAATGGAACGCCCACACGCCCACACACCCATACACCCACACGCCCAAACACAGCCTGATAGAGTTCAAAAGTGAATGCTTTTTAGGTTCACAAATTGTCAAACAAACAAATTCACCAAATGCAACAAAAAAATCAGCACTTTCTATACACACACACACACACACTCATACACACACTCACACACACCACTAGGACCTCATAATAGTGACCAAATAGTGTAACCACACGTCAGACCCACACCACAGCCCACATATCATATCTCCTAACCAGTGCAAATAGCATCGCCCCGAATTCGTTCTGAAGAAACTGAAAACATTTCAATGCACAAAAGCCAAATGCGAATAGCGAACAGCAAAATTCGTGTAAGTACTCAAAAAAAAAAGGAAAAATCCAAAAATATAAACGAAAATATTATGTAACTGTTTTGAGATGTTATATTCTGTTCCGTTCCGTTCAATTCTGGATATGTTTACCTCTTAAAGCAAAGAACATGGTCATGTCAATAGAAAAAAAAGAGCTTCTATTACCTACTTTTACAATCGATAACCGATTATTGGTATCGATTACCATATATCGATATTCTTTATCGATTACCGATAACAGCTATCGAATGTGATTACCGATTATTGTATACAACACTGGGAACACCGTTTACATTCGAAATTGTAATTCTCATCTTCCAGTTTTTTATATCATGGATAATCATAATATAGTTGATTTGATTGTGCCGTTCTTAGATCTTGACTAATCCATTCCTCCCATGCAATGGAGGCAACTTAAACACTGAACTAGACCTGAACTGTAAAATTGTGTTGAGTATACGAAGAATTTAGTTGAGAGTAACGTTGTTTTTTTGTAAATTTGATATTTGTATGGTTTATGTCCGGCATTAGCTTAATTGTTCTATCTGTGGCGGACAGTAGAAAGCGGTAAAAGGAAATATGAAAAATGACCCAGGGTCTCCACTGAGCCACATTGGCTGAGCGGAAATGTTGTCCAAAAGGCGGAAACCGAATTTCAAATGTCTCGTGTGTGACGTAATTTGAGCGAATTTCGTTTGCACTTCGACCTTCCGGCATATGGCACTGCCAACTATTTTCATTTTTTCCTCGGTTGACTAAAAACACTTTCAACACAGAGTCAATAAATTGGATTGCTTAAAGCTAAGCTTAAAAAAAAAGCAAGTTATAGTATTCATTTAAGTTATATAATATATACACTTAACATATTACCTATACATAGAAGAATATGTGTGTATGACATGTATATATCCTAATATAGAATCATAACACTGAAAAGCTTATAATAAATTTTGGCATTTATTAAAACCATTAATTTTGCATACGAAACGAAACCTTGAAAGAAGTTTCTGTTTATATTAGCGTAGTGTAACCTGGTCCGGTTCAGTTATTAAAAATGTTATCTCTGTTTTAGCAAAATTTAAAGTTTTGGCCAACTCGACGGCTCTCGAATAATTCAAATAACATAGAAACATAGTCACGTCCAGCGGCTTGGCAAAGTCCCTAAGATCCACAGCACAGGAAGAAGCAACTTTCTGTTACTATTCAGGCGAGTACAACATCTACAACTACAACTACAACTAGAACTACAACTAGAACTACAACTACAACTACAACTAGAACTACAACTAGAACTACAACTATATCTATCTGTTCCCACTATGTAGGCGCCTGAATTATTCATGTGCATTCGGTTGTGGGCAGTCAGAAGCCAAGTGCCATTTTACATGTGTTATTTTTTTTTTTTTACATGTTTTAATTAGTTTTAGAGAGTTCATCAACTGGGGCCCACCTGCCTCTCCTCCAATCCAAAGCCTTGGTATCTGAGAATCAGGCACAATGGCAAGCTCTGCCACAAAATGTGAACTTTGGAGCTGTGGATTGCACCTAAGGCAACAGTCTCACTCTCTCTGATTTTCTCTTAGTCTTTCTCTTTTTCTCTCAAATAATGAACATCACAAATCAACAGCTCGTCACACACACACAGTGCCAAAAGGCGTATGAAGTCGGCGACCCTTTTTTTTGGTTTGGTCTGGATTGGTTTGGTTTTCTCTGATGGGGTTTTGGTGTCCATAATTTTTCAGCTCAGTGGAGCACAGTGTTTGATCCCTTGCAGTCGGGGAGGGCATGCCACAGGTAATTACATCCGCTGTTGACCTTATTAATTGTAGAATTTGTGCATGGCGTATGAGTGACACACAGTAAAAAATAAAATAACAAAAAATCTCTTTAAAAAAAAAAAACAAACAAAAAAAAAATACCTAAATGTTTTTACGAACGAATTCAAAAGAATAGAAATTGTATATTTTAATCTGATTTTCAATTTACTGATTTTTCATTCGATATATACATAATTAATTTGTTTACATCGCATTCATTTTTTCAATGATTTTTTCAATGTTTTTGCCAGAACAATATATCATGATTAGCATGAATAAAAACAAATCTATAAGCATTGTACTGATGTTGATTGTATAAAATTGTGTTTGTTTTATGTATTCACTTATAAAGAAACTCTAATTAGACAACTAAACTAATTAATTTCGAACTTTTCTTTTTCGCTCAATTATAAAGATTCTTGGGATTCGTTTTAGCGGGAATTTCTTTAACTGATGTGCAGATAGTATGTTTAATAAAGCAGAACGCTGAACAGAATCTCCCTTGGGACTTTCAATCACAGTCAATTTATTTGCGCTCGCATGCGCTGATAAAAAAAATATAAAAAAAACACGTTGGGTATACTGCAGTCGGGTATACATAAAATGAAATAATATTCATATAAACGTAATTTATGTACATATATGTAGAGATGTAGGTATCGTTTCATCATATGACAGAAAGGAAATAAGAAAGAAGAGAGAGGCAGACTTACAGTAGTATAAACATAATTTTTTGCTCATTAATAACTATACATATATACGTACATAAAAAAATATATAGCATTTATACCATATACTTATGAATACTGTTTTATTTTATCAATTTGTAGAAACATAGTTGACTGGCGGGAGAGCACAACATTTGTGAAAATGGAAAAACCCCGCAAACAATAATGGAAAACAAGTATGAAAGTTTTTCGTTATCCGTTATTTACGATGCATTTTAATGAGACGTGATACCCGAGACCCGGTTCTCCAAGAGCGGGACGTGAGACAAGCAAATGCCTTGCGGCAAATCCGATAATAATGTAAAAAGTGTGATTGAAACGTTGCGAGCATTATTTGGTTTCATTAATTCAGCGTGTAATTGATAGGGAAAAAAGGATGAGTATTATTATGTAAATTGGATGCAACTTCTGCATTCATTGTGTTTTTCTGACGGTACCATAATATTTCATATATATATTCTGGCTAAGCACATATACTTATAAAAAGACATATCTATTCATTATAAGATCTCTGACATATCTTAACTGGTTTTAAAATAAATCGTACTTTTTCTATTATCAGATATCTAACATATCTTAACTAGTTTTAAAATTAATATTAGTTTTTTTATTATCACATCTCTAACATATCTTTAATAGTTTTAAAATTAATCTTACGTTTTCGATTATCAGATCTCGTAACACATCTTAAATAGTTTAAAAATTAATCTTACATTTCTTTATTACTAAGTATACCAAAGACAATTTGAACTTAACGATATATTTTATGAACTTATCTTTCGTATATGTGTATAATAATAATAATATAATTTATTGGCAGTTATAGAACTGTTATATTAGCATAAACCGCTATATAAACAATACGCTTGGTATGGGAAATGTTTATTGAAGTAATTTAAGTAATTTATTATCAATTTAAAGCGCGGCTGGCATAGTTATTATTTAATTTGCACATTAATTCATCTGCAATGGCCCAATAAATGGTGCTTAGTAGCACCATAAAATTTTAATTCATTTTAATACCTCGCATATATAATACCGCTGAACCAGTATATTCGCCATAGAGTAGTTCAAGCCAAGGATATCACTTAAATCTGTTCAGAAGTAGGAATGGCACGATCAATCATATTATTCGCAATAATCGATTATTTTCCTACAAATTTCAATTTAATCGAATCGAAAAAGTGTAATAGCAAGATAAAAATTAATCAAAAGATTAAATAATCGACTAATAGATTTCTTTTTTGCAAGAACTGATTCTGAATTAGATCAGATCACATCGTTCTTTGTTTGACCATCGCATAATTTGGTAGTTGTCTCTTTCGATATCCCTCCCTCTCTCTCTCTCTCTCTCTCTCTCTCTCTCTCTCTCTCTCTCTACCTTTTTTTCTCATTCCCTCTATATATTTTCCTCTATATATCTTCAATCTACAACATTTCCTTCAAACAAAACATCTATCGATATTTCGAATGATGGAAACATCAGACCCAAGTCGAGTGTCTACGACTGAGCTGCCCTTTTGTTTGTTTCGTTATTTAACATTTTTTTTTTTTTCTCATTTTTAATTTGTTGCTGCTTTGCAGTGTCAACAAATATTTGAAATTGCTGGAAATTATCCCGCATTTAATGACTAATTTAATAAACATTTTATGCGTATATCAAATGAAAATCCAGGTGCATGTTGCTCTCTATACTTTGTGTGCTAACCAAGTCGGAATGCCTGTGTATATACATACATATACATATATATACAGTCGACTCTCGATAATTCAAACCATCGATAATTCAAACCTTGATTATAAGTAAATTTTGCTACAAGTTCCCAATCACATCAGCTTAGTTATTGAGCAGACTGATCAGTAGTTTTTTGGAAAAATTAATTAGACCAAATTGTTTTCAGTTGTATGTATGTACATAATTGTATGAACATACCTCTTAACTTTTGAATGGAATCAAATTTTGTCTCTAAACTTTGTAGAACATGAAACGTTTAATAATTCAAACCCTCGATAATTCGAAGTATTTTGAAGGTCCCCTGGAGGTCCAATTTATCGAGAGTCGACTGTATATATATATATATATAAATTTGTATGTGTGCATAAGCATAATGTGGGCGTGTCGCAAGTAAATCATAGAGCCAGCAGCAACAACAACAACAAGAACAATAACCAAATCGAGTTGGTTACGCAACAAATCTGTGCCAACTGCCACAGCAATGAAGTTTATGTTTTTTAATTAAAATTTGCTGCCCAAAGAATTTGAATATGTGTGTGTGTGTGTGTGTGTGTGTGAGAGAGTGTGTTTGTGTGTGTGTGTGTGTGTGAGAGAGTGTGCTTGTGTGTGTGTGTGTGAGAGAGAGTGTGTGTGTGTGTGTATAAACTGCTGTGTGCTATTTGGCCTGTTGTTATTTCTTGCTTCGCATTTATCATGAATGAAATTTTATATGAAACGACCACATTATGCGCAGGTGTGCCCAGGTGCGCGTGTGGCTATTTAAAAATGGTCAGCGGTCATAAATTTTCCGCGAGCGTCCCATACGCCAACACCAACAACACCAACAACACCAACAACAGCAGCAACACCAACAACACCAACAACAGCAGCAACATTGGCAACAACATTTTTGCCTTCCCCTGCATGGAATTGCGGCTAAATGATTGTGTTAGAGTGTGTGTATATGTGTTTGTTGTGTGTGAGTGTGAATGAGTGTGTTTGAGTGTGTGTGTGTATGTGAGTGTGTTTGAGTGTATGTGTGGGCATGGGTGTGAATAAAATGAAGCGTGTACATGCCAGCTGCCGATATACTGGCGCCATTGCATTAAATGTGTGTTAAAAAAAAAATTGTGAAACAATTATTTGCATATGCAGCATGTTTTTTTTTTCATTTTTTATACTCTATGCTCTGTACACTATACTACATTGTTGGGGGAGGACTTGCTACAGCTAGCAGAATGTAAAATAAAGTTCACTTTTGCAACAATTGGTATTATTTTGTGATTTCATAATAAATATATGATACTAAATATATGTTTGTAATTTTTTTGTTCTTTTTTTATATTGAAAAAACATTCTATTAATTATTTATAAATAATACATTTTCCTTTTAAAATCATAATAATACTTCTTATTAGAAATTCAGACTGACTAGACTCAGAATTGATAGAGATTCAATTAAATTGAAAGGGTTTGACTTAAAACTAGAGTAATCTGCCATATAACAAACTTTACACTGGCCAACAAAAATGCTGCTTAAACCAAAAATTTATCGGCTAAAAGTGCAGTCTAGAAATAAATAAATTAAAAAATATTCATCTATTGTTAGCAAATCTTAAATGAATATTTGCATAACTAAAATAATTTTAATTGTATAAAATTATAAAAATCACTTGATTTAATTTTGTATAATAATTATAACATTCAATAATACATTTAATTTAGTAATGCATTAATTAATTAATTTAGTAATGCATTTATTCAATAATATATTCAATACCAAGTTAACTTAGACCTAAATCTATTGTTTAAATTTAGTATAGAAATCGATTAAGTTGCTTAAGCTACTTAAGGTTGTATGGTTGCCAAAAGTTCAAGGATTTTTTAAATTTTATTTTAAATTTTTTTTTGTAAATTTTTAATTTTTTTTAAGCAAAACTTTATGCAACAGCTCGTTTAATGGCAAGGAGAATTTGGTGCGAAAAATAAAGAGAGAGAGACAGGGAGAGAGAGAGAGAGAGAGAGAGAGACAGAGATGCTAAGGCAATGTGCTTATCAAAAATTATCGACTTTGGCTTGTGGCGATTGTCAATCGATTGTCAGCTACACTCGATTACGCGGCAATTGCCGCTGGCTGTAAACCGAGCGTCAGTTATGGCCCACTTCATGGCTCATTTCAGCCAGAAGTGCCACGACGCTGGCATTGACGCCGACGTTGACGTTGACGTTGACGTTGACTGCGGCAGCATCCAGCGATTAATTATGTTGGCAGAGGGCGCTCAACTTTGCTACCAACACACACCCATACTTCCATCCCCTCCCCCTGCACACACAAGTATGTAGATGTTCTGGAAGAGCAACTCATTTGTGTGGGTGTTGACATAATATATGCGTTCTTATTAACAATTTCGTCGCCATGGTTGGAGTCTGCAGCGACTGGGATGTAGGGGGAAAGGTGGCAAGGTGGCAAGGTGGCAAGGTGGCTGGCATCCGGTCGGTGTAGGGTCATTGTAACCCTGAACAGCTGAAGCTTCATTTGGTTATTTGTTTCGAAAACTGAATGTAGCCTTTTAAGTGGCAATAAATCAGGTTGGCTTGTATGCCCCAAGAACAACATGACCAAAACGACGTACCAAGTGGCATGTGGCATGTGGCATGTGGCATGCATGGGATGCGAATAAAATGAAAGAGAGGGGGTTGGGTAAAGTGGTGCAAGGGTAGCAGCGGTTTGGCTGTTGTAGTGGCGCTTTAGTCAACTGAAGCAACTCACTTTCATATTTGACTAAGTCATAAAAGCCGGGCATGCCGTCAAGCACTTCCACAACCTCATGCTGCACCCCTCCCTTAGCGAATCGCCGCTAAATATGGCCAAAAAAGAAGGAGAAGCTAAAGCTAAAGAAGAAGGAAGAAAAAAAAAGTACATAAAATAAAATAAATTTAACTTGCCTTGCGTCGAAATAGAAAAAGCAAGCGACGCGTTGCAGCCACAGCACGAAGCAGAGCATCAGACAGAGGGGGAGACATTGATGGTGAAAGGGGGAGAGAGGGGAGAAGAAGGGAAGAGAAGTGCCAGTTGCGTTGCGCGTGAAAAGCAAGCGGAATATAGAACTACAAGTACAAGCAGCAGCCGACCCCAAGTCAGTCTGTTGTAAGCCAGTCGACGACGACGACGACGATGGCATTGAAGTCTTACAGCCCATCCTCTCCGACACCCCCCCCCCCCGCCCACCATTTCATCCACGTCACTGGCCCCCCCTTTGGCTTTAGCCGCCTGCAACCTGCCGCCTTTGAGTCGCTCGGCGCTTTGTGCTCTGCGTTGTTTGTTTAGCGCTCCATAAGCTCTTAAGCTCATTTCGGTTGCGTTTTATTTGTAACTTGAGGCACACACACACACACCCATACACACACACACACACTCATAGTGCGTTGGCCTTATTTATTTAAAATAAAGCTGGCAAGCTGCTGAAAACATTGAGTTAAACAATTGCCATGCTACAGCTGCTACTTCAAGCCGCGACTACAGCTACTCCAGCCAATGAAGTCTTGCTGAATTCATACTCTAACTCACACGCATACTCATACCCTTACTCATACTCATACTCTTACCCATACTCATACCCATACTCATACACATACATATACACTTACACATACACATACACATATAAACCCAACTCAACTCATTCTCAACCATTCTTACCTGGGAATGTCGACACTGTGAAAGACACAGGTTCAACTCTCAGCAGTATTTTTTATCTATATAAAATACTGCATTTGCATTGCTAATAATTTTTTTTTTTTTTTTTTTATTAATAAAAAAAATTTGATAACTTTGAGTGTTCCGATTGTATTTTAATTTGATTAAAATTAAAAAATGTATACAAAACTAAAATGTGACAGATGTGAAAATTACAAATGTGTTGCAGACCTTTCGGTGTATAAACAATTATTTTGAGGTGCGTTTATAATTCTCAAGTTGTCGTTCAGCTACTGGTTAGTATAAAATGTGCCTGTGACATATATATACTTGGCGGTCGAGCGCCTCACAGCACGAAGGGTTGGTCACACTACCCGACTGATTGTGACAAACCAACCCCTGTAGAACACTGTCGAAAGATAATATTCAATGTTTGAAATGTAATTTGTCCCCTAATTTCAATGTTAAACCAAAAAGAGTTTAACATTGAAATTGTAGTTAAAACACACACATAGAGATAGAGAGGTAACACATAAGAAGAGAGGAATTTCCAGAACAAGAACAACAACAAATGAACATATAAAAACACAAATGAAGAAATCTACAAAACAAAAACAAAAACACCACTAAACCGAGTCAGAATTGGATTGAATTGAAAGAAAAAAACGGGTGTTAGAAGAAGGTGGGTAGCTGTGAGTCGCGATCGAATGATCGCTTTTTTTTTATTTTTTTTTCTATTTAAAAAACACATAATATATTTTTTTTTTATATATTATAATAAATATTATCATAAAATATGTACAATTATCATTAAATAAATATATGTTAAAAATATAATATTTCATTTGATTTATGTAATTCTTTGTATTTTGCTTATTTCGTTTACTTTGTTTCAAAATATATTTCTTTGTTTTTTTTTTACGAAAGATAATGTATATTAAATTAATATTAATATTAATTAATATTATTAATGATTTTTCCGAAACCCCCGGATAGGGGTTTTCCTCCCAAAATGAATGTAATACAAATTTGTGTTGTGTTAAATAAAATATAATTTTATTCACTTGAAAGAAACGGAAAATCTTACCACACCAGAAATACTAAACTGCTGCCAAAATATTATACTGAACCAAAAATATCATTATGTACTGGAAATACTAAACGCAGAGACACTACGGCACCGTCCTTACCCATATCGCACTATAAAATTATTTTGTGCAAGCCAAGAAAAGTCGTATGCATATTTATTTGAAGATTGCAGCTGCAGTAGCACCTGAGCTGCCAAATCGTTTGCCCACAAACGGAGCAGTTGATGACGGCTCCTTGTCCGGTATACAAAGTTCGACCTACACCTGTCGTACACTCTGGCAGGTTAGCATGTGTGTAATGTCAACATGGGCTTGGTTGCTGATGCTGATGCTGATGATGATGTTAATGATGATGCTGATGCTGCTGGTGATGATGATGCTAATGATGATGCTGCTTGCTGTGCATGTCTCTGTGGCTTTTGGGGCGCTTAACTGTAGCAACAGAGGATTTAACACCTTGTGATCGGCAGCCCAAACGGCGGCAAAAAGAACGATGATATAGGCGCGGTGTCCTCATAACAAAGGGTGTATGGGGTCTATAGTTATGAGACCTTATAAATTCCTCTAAGCTTTTGCGAAGAGGGCATAACAACAACTCACACACACACACACACACACACATTGAAACAGATATATAAATACATACACACATACACATATATATACACATATACTCACACATTCGCACATATACTCACACTCATACACTCAAGGTGAGCAGCTCGTTATTCATAAACTTAAACCAAAGAGCGCATAATTTTCATTTCGCCTTTCGTTTAGGTTCCCTTTGCAGTGTTGGGCGTGTCGTGCCACGCCCCCATCCAGCCACACATACAACATGCATACAAGCAGAACAACACTAGCAATAAAAGAGAGAAGGAGAGACAGAGAGAGAGAGAGAGACAGGGAGAGAGAGAGAGAGAGGGAGCGTGCAGCAGCTGCAGATATACCATAAACTTGCAACTGTACATCAGCGGTAAGTGGGAGTTATATAAACATAGATATACAACCATAAACAAACACCTACACACACACACACACACACACACACACACACACACGCGTTGTCAAACACCTACACACACCTATGCAATACAGGCTTAGGGCTTTCAGCTGTTGTTGCTGTGTCTTATCAGCGCTTAGATCGACAACGTGCTACATGCAACGCTCAATGCGGCACGTCACAACAAAAAAAAAAGCAACAACAACAAAAATAATAATACTAAATATTGAAGAGTAGGGATGGTGCCGTACAGAAGGAACCCCGTCTTTAGTATTTCCTGTACAGAATAGTATTTTTGAAGCCGTTTAAATTTGGTGCCGTATCTCATTAACATCAATCGATTTTGGTAATTAAAATCAATAATCGATATCAGATAATGTGTAATTGATTAATCGATAAGTAACCGATAAAAAGTAGGAGCGTGCTACTTCCGTTATACAACTATGGTAGAGTATGGAAAGATATCCGAAATATGAAAACGGGAGAAAATCTATAATGGAAATGTACCAAAAAGGGGCCTTCTATCTTTCAAAATTTGCTTCTGTCTATTGAATTTCCAGGTATAACTCCTTATGTCTTTTATATACAAATCTTTTTTTTTTTTTTTCAAAGTCAATATGCCCTTTTTTGTTTCTTTAACACAGGGTATGAAAACAAAACAAAAATAAAGCAAAACATGGCAAACCAAGAAGCGCGAACTAAAAAAAAAGACGATGTGCGGCCTATGCAACAAGCTCCTGACTGTGCGCTATTACCTGCTCTTACAAGGCTGCAAATCCTGCGCTTAGTATATATATATATACATAAATAGGGAACATGTCGTGCGACTTTTGCTGTGCTGCACAGGAGTGCAATAGGAGCCTGGACATGCCCATAGAGAAGAGGCAACTAATAAATTAGATCATATTATTAAAGAGCTGAACTTGTCCTACAATCTATGAAATATGGATATAAACGATGACCTAAGATTACTTTATAGGAAATGCTACGCTAGATGATACTTCAAGCAGGTCGTTCTTGGCCAGAGGGATCATATTTAAAGAGGAAATAGATGTATATTTATGATTCTCACTCAAAATCAAAAATTATATGAATATAAAAGTTTTTCTTTAATAACACAAATAAACATTATAAATTCAATAATGTTTTTTTTTTATAATGATAAATGTATATTGAATAAACTAATATAGTATTTTCCAATAGGAAGTTTTAATTTGTAAACCCCGCTATTTTGGCAGATGTTATTTCATGAAAACCATATGGTATTGTAAGGGTGCTCGTATTGACCAATTGAGTGATGTTGTTTTCTATTCTTGATAGCATATCTTCATTTCAATTAATTAAATATATTCTTTTTAATGAAAGAAGCATTCGATCATTTATCTAAAAAAAAAAAAATACCATTTTTCTTTGAATAAAAAAGTAAAACCTCTTATTTAAAAAAGTAAAACCTCTTATATAAAAAACCTTTTTCATACAACCCTTTACTTGCATAAGCTTGTCAGTGATAAATTCAACTTACCAACATGATTGCGTTCTATATTTGTGCTACATATGTCATTACATAACATACCATATATACATATACTATATATATATATATGTATATTATATATTATATATTGTATATATATTTAAATGTATATTGCTAGACAAGCGGCATTCGTATCATTCACTATTTGACATCCGCTTTCGCTTCATTCGCAATTCAATTATGCATTCCGTCAGCGTGTCGGGCATATCCTACACATTCATCTCTCTCTCTCTCTCTCTCTCACTCTATCTCTCTCTCTTCATCTCTCTCTCTCTCTCTCTATCTATCCCTCTCCACTATGCACACTTCACACACTCTGTCTCTGTGATACTCTGCCTGGCTTTATGCGCTGCATAGTGCAACTT
>JBANCZ010002912.1:0-14128 GCA_037040025.1 Sphaerogastrella javana
GTTTTCATATTATAAGTACAAGCATTATACATTGTGCACATGTGAATATTTTTTTTCGCGTATTTCACTAATTGTTAAAATGTTAATTTAGACCTATTTGATTTATCATTATCCTCATTATCGTATCTTTTACAGCGGCAAAGACGAGAACAATGTTGTCAGTATCTGAAATTGAATGATTGTAAATACAAAAATTTAAGTTTTTTTATTTACACTCACTTGTTGCAACGGTATAATGAGAATATATATCCTTTTCCTTTAATTTAGAATCGACAAACATATCTCGAATAAATTCCCGCGCTGCTTTTGGATCTTGTTGCGGCCCTATGCAATTATTTTGTATAGTTTTATTGTAAGAATCGATTATTTCAACATACCAGTATAATCGGGGAAATAGTCGCTCAAATGAGAAGTCATAATCTTCTCATGGAACACATCGATCTTATTGAAAAATACAATAAACGATGTATGTTGAAACCAATCTGAGGTACTAATTGTTCGAAATAATGCTTTCGATTCATCCATGCGGTTCTGCAATAATACGAATGAAGTCAAAAAAAGTAAACAAACATTTAAATATTTGTAATACATATGCTTACATCTGTATCCATTTCTATCAATTTCTTATCGTATTCCGATATTGCAACTATAAATATAATCAACTTGACATTCTCAAAGCAATGAATCCATTTTCTACGCTCTGATCTCTGTCCACCTACATCGACCATTCTGTATTTGATATAATTATATATAAAATGATTTCTTTTGCTAGGTTTAAATTGTTTCAATTATATGTGAATTAGTTGCACCTGATTGTAAAATGTTTCAATTCAAAGTTATACTCATGTATTCCAGTCGTCGGTGCACGGCATCGCAATATATCATTTACGGTGGGTAAATAATCACGGTTTGAAATGCGATCTACAGCATCTAGAAAGCTTATATAATGTTTACGTGATTTCATTAGAAATAGAAAAGTTATTCATTAACCAAACAACTTACTATTTGGCAGAATCTTCAAGGTTATATTTATTTCGTTGGCGATAACATCTCCGAATGCCTTCATCCGACCAGAGTGATTTTAGGGCTGTAAGATATGACATTTCAAACGTAATATTCTGATAGATTTTAACCTCCTTGATGAGTTTAGCAAAACCCTGAAAATAGATTGTTTGATTATACTTAGAACGTTGAAATATATGTGCATGGTACTAACATAGTTATCGACATTTATATATTGTATTTTTAGTTTATCCATAGCTAAAATCATTGATTGCATGGCTTCAAAGATGTTTTTAAATATCGTCTGAATAAAACAACGCTTCTCCGCATCCGAATAAGTGTCGTTATGGATAATACGCATCTGTTTGATAAACGTAGATTTACCCGATGCGCCAGTTCCTAGTTGTAAAGTGTGTATAAATGTTTAGAATACAACAACAACAACAATAACAACAGCGACAGCGTGAGATTTGATAATATATATGTATGCGGGTACATAAGTAATCATGTTAAAATATACAACAAATATTATGTGTACGCATGTATGGAATGTATTAGTAATACATTTGCGATTACTAATTATAAGTATTTGTTGTACAGTATATATACTTGCCCAGTAATAGGACTTTTATCTCACGAGCCAAAGCTTTTTTATGACGACTCAGGATTTTGTCGATCGCACGACTTATTTTAGCATCCTCCTTTTGTTTTTCAGATAGACAGCACATCATTTTAGGATGTTAATTGCTTGAAATTCAAATCATAACAACTTTATTATTATATTTATAAATATTATTTTAAAAAAATTCACTCATGCTTTAACGGAAATGATCAGATGTCCAATACCTATTCTATTTCCGTAAAACAAGGAAAACCTTATGATTTTTTGAAACTTCTATTTTTTATTATTTTATTTTTTTAGTCTTCAGCTTTTTGAATTTTCCGTGCTTACTTGAAAAGGTTTCAACTACAACTAAAATTAAACAATGGGGTCTAATAAATTTGCTAGCCTTGTGGCTTTCTATTTACTTTCGCTCATGCGGGTGCAAAGTAATTGGTCTTATCGATATTTTTTTTTGAAATTTTCTTTTTTAATGTTAGTCCATAAAACAGAAAAAGTAACCACAACTCTGCTGTGGTCAGAATATAAATAAATATTGGCGATCTAGTTTTAGTGCAGCCCTGCATAGCGTGCACTAAAAAATACTAAATACATGTGCAGCACTGGCAAGAAAAAGGAATACTGAAAAAATACTATTAATACTAAAAAGAGCTTCCCTGGTTAGTGGCGGTAAACCGATAACTTCTGACAATGTGTATCGAAAGCGTGAATGGCACGGTAAAATTATCAGTACAATTTGAAATTGAAAAATTCAACAATACCCGGATACTTTTAAAGTCTACAGTGAAATGCATGTATGCCGTTTGTTTAATCTACTTTTTATTAGATTTTTCTGTAAATTATTATCATTTGTTCAATTTTGTGTTCATGCGATAAATAAATGTTTAAAATTAATTTAAATAATATTAGGCGTAAAATAAATGCATAACAATTTAGAATTTCCATCGAATGCAATAATTACTATACTACAATGAAAATACTATAAATCCAAAATAGCAAAGCACAGCGTTCTTACAGTCGGCAGACGTCCCTACTATTCGGTTGCTGTTTCTCTTTTTGGGTATTTCGTCTAGTTTTGTGAGTTCTAGTGGCTGTGTGGCAACACGTGATAGCGGCAGACGCCCCTTTGACTAAGAAATTCAATTTTCTGGCGACTCTTTTGAGTAATTATTCATTAGCACAAACTTAACACTCGCACATGTCTACAGCTTTAGTTCTTAAAGTTGTAGCCTCTATACAGATAAGCCGTATATTGTAGTTATGTTAAGTCAACGGAGATGCCTAAAAAAACGTATAAGTATAATAAATCATGGGCAAAAAGTTGATGATAAATGGTCTGAAAATCCAAAAATGAAATCGATTCAAGTTCAGTTCATACATAAATTCACACACAGTCAGACAAACAGACAGACCGATAGACAAACAGACAGTCAGACACACAGAGAGACAGACAGATAGACCGATGCGTTGTAAACTTCAAATAATTGACATTTAATATGATGTGAGTTAACTTAGATATATTCTGCACTCAGAGACAACCGCAACCACACCATATATAATATGTGTTCTATTCGATGTATCAGATTTAGCTAGTGTCTGGCAACATCTTAAAATATCCACTTACATTCATTTATTCATTATATTGGTATAGGGCATGCATATAAAGCATTAAAATGCTTGGCCAAAAAGAGAAACAAAAAACTAAAGGTTCATGCCACAGCCACACAGAGAGTACGAACGACCTTGCCACAGCATGTGTCGGCTTCTGACTGGCCAAAAATAAATGAATATAAGATGGGCAAGTTTTGCGTTACACTTTGATAAGGATTTTAGAGGTGAGACTTGAGCACCCTAAGTGATTGAATCACGCACATTCGATCACGTGTGAATGGAAAACAAAGTTTGGAAAAGAAAATAAAATAATCAAGTTGATATACGTATGGAATAAAAATGTCTAGAGATCGATTATTATATGATTTATTATTTATATGTTTAAAATTAAAGTCTTTAGTTTTCGTGTAAGTAAGGTCTCGCATCAGCTGGTGCATCACTAAAGCGAATGAACCGACAAAGAGAAGCGAACGAATAAAGCTACATGCTGTTCCATTTATAAGATTTGTGAATGCTTTTTATGAAACTCGCGATGCGAGGTGAGGTATTCGTATACATGGAGCGAGAAGCATTCGCATTTCAAGACCAACGCACGGCAGGCCAATTCGACCTGGCCGAAATTCGAATTGGGTTTGGCGTCCACATAATCTTCTCTTTTCAATGTTTGTTTCTCTCTCTCTCTCTCTCTCTCTCTCTTCTTCTCTTTTTTGTTTTTTTCTTGTCTTTTTTTGTAGATGTTGTTTCTTTTGTTTTTTTTTTTTTTTGTTGCCTTTTTTCGGAACCGGCTGTTGGCAGCGAAACTCTCTGCGCTTGGTTGACTTTAAATGAAAGAAAAACTTGTTACGATTCTGGGGGCACTTCCTAAAGCCAAAGTGGCTTCCGCAGGAGTCCGACCAGCCAGTCGGGCCAGCCCAGATGCTGTAGTATGCTTATTTTCATACATTAAAGCATCAATCCATCTTTAAAGAGGCCCGAGACGATGAGCAACAACTTGCTACACGCTGTGGCCTGTTGGTGCTTGACCCACATATTGTTGGGCTGCGACAAGTCTCATTCAAGGTCAACACACGCCGAGGAGCTGCAGTGATATATCTGTTCGGTGTTTTCTGTTTCATTTTAGGGAATAACTACTTTCGATTTCGATTCTGTGCCGCTGATCATGGATGGATTATTATGAGTGTTTGAATTTAAAATGGATTTAGAGCTGGTCCACATTTAGTCAGACGATGCATATGTATTAAAGCCTAATTAATTAAATATGCGCTCAGTGTGAGTCCACTCATTTATGGCTATTCACATTGACTCAGTTTCATCGAGGCTCCGTTGTTGCTGCTGTTGTTTTTGGCACTTAACACAAGCTGCCGTTTGATGTAAAGCAATCAATACGATGTAACTTTATCCAGCGCATTGTCGATAAGGTTGTCAGGTTGCCAGGTTTGTCATTGGCTCTTGGATTTGGCTATGGTATTGGCTTTCACGATTACGATTACGAGCGCATATATGTGGGCTTAAATGGGCCAGTAGCTCACAATGCGCTCCACAATGTCAACTACTTTCAAACAAGGTCGTCAGACCTTCGTTGCGATAGACAAAACAAAAATAAATAAACCAAAAAAAAAACTGAACACTTTTGGTCTCCTTTTGGCAATTATTGCAGTTTGTTATACCATTATAATTACCAAGTCGCACCTTTCGCATTGCTTTTTCTCAACAAAAACAACAAAAAAAAAACCTTTGCTAATTGTTATGTGGATCAGGCATATAGCGGTGTGTCAGCACGCGCTGTTGTCAGTGGATTACTAGCAACTGTCGGCCGGCATTGTCCGTATTTGATAAATTAGTTTATAATTGTTGCAATTTAATTTACATAAATATTGTTTATATACGAACACATTGAAATTAGTTAATCC
Organism: Sphaerogastrella javana; assembly: GCA_037040025.1. Lineage (NCBI taxonomy): Eukaryota > Metazoa > Arthropoda > Insecta > Diptera > Drosophilidae > Sphaerogastrella > Sphaerogastrella javana. Next base: position 5,146 of record JBANCZ010002912.1, read on the forward strand.
CATGTTTTATGTACAACTTTTTATGTTGTTGCAGGACAGGGATTATAAATTTATATAAAACTTTGCTAAACAGAATTCAATTAAATTCTAATTTACTTGTGAATAATTCTATACCTGTTGCTAATTACTTATTCATTGTGCGACTTATTTTGGTCTACCATTATTATATTGATCTGAACCGGCCCTGGTTTGATGATAGCTAACATTCATTAGATCGCGTATTTGGTCTCGGCGTTTGTAATATTAATTGATTCGTTTCATGGCTGATATAATAAAAGCTGTGAACTAATCAAATTAATTGCCACTATGCATTAACTAATATTATACACGTTCCCTTTTTCGGGGGTACATGTGTAGGCACAAAGTAGAGCAAATCTTAGTTAATAGATTATTTAAATATAATATATAATGATAGTCAATATAAACGATTTAGAGTTAAGAAAGCTTAAACTGAGTAATCAATCGACTCAATAATATGTGTATAGGCTCATTTGTATAAGTATGAACGTACGTTTGAATATACACAAGTCTATTTTCATACCTACAACCTTACATCCAGATATTCATACATACATACTCTTTAAGAAGAGTAAGAAGGAAAGAACAAGTTAAAATTCGATATCAATCTCGTGATCTATGCAAGTCTAAATAGCGACAAAGCTCTTATCATAAAGCTATCTATCTGCCTTCTTTCTGTAATTCTTACTTACTGCTTTTCCCACTCACTGTTTATACAGTTTCAATCGAGATTTTTGTTTACGTTTATGCGTGTAATGGAAGACACCAGTTACATTCTCTCCCTCTCTCTTCTTCCGTTTCTCTTAGTCTAATCGTTTGATATTCAATAATATAAGTAAGAGCTTTGCTCATTAAACGTGCGAGTGTGTGAGAGTGATGTTATCAATGTAAAAGTAGACAGAAAAAGTTTACAAAATAAATATACATAAATAATATTAATATTATAATAATGTAATTATGTCAGTTAATAGTATATATTAGAAATATGATGCAGTGTGTATTGTATAACAGAAAAACTCAAGCAAATTAATAAAATAAATTAACATAGAAATCTTTGACTTGATTTACTCATAGAACCCAGAGCCATCAAACATGTTATGCATGATGAGAAAACCATATATACGTTGCTAAGCCCACACATAAAATATACATAAATACATATATATATATATATTAGTATATATGTATATGAATGAGTTGATATATATTGCTATTGATATGATCTCGTTATAAATGCTCAATGAAACAATATATGCATACAAATAACTCATTATGAGTATCATCAAATTGAGTAGCTGATCTGAAAATGTGAAACATTTGAATGATATCAAGCAGAGTAGCTCATTTCGCATACGCAATGCTATGGGCTTTTATCCAAGGGGTGCGAATTGGCCATCCATCCAATGTGGTTTTCATTTGCCAAAAATGAATACATGTGAGTGCTGTGAGGTAGCTGTGGCAAACGGTGGGTTATAGCAACCGTAATTAATGAATTAACACCAACATTTAATTACTTTAATGGCCAACGAGTAAAGCGATGGGTGAGGAGTGTGGAGTGTGGAGTGATGAGAGTGGAGTTTGGAGTGCGGAGTGAGGAGAGAGTTGTCGTACCTGTGGAGTTTCTTGAACCGCGGGCGCTTTGCCCAATCACAGTGTGTGTAAAAAGTGTGTTGATGGTTAAACTGTTACGTACGATTTGGATTTTGGTTTCAGTTTCAATTTCAGTTTGAACTTCATTTCCAATTTTTGGCTACGTGTGTGTGGAGTGGAGTGAGAAAGCAAGAGTATTACTTAAATAATTGGTAATGAAAATCATTGTTGATTAGCCAAAAGCTATAGCTACAGCCATAGCCGGAGCCATAGTGAAGCTATGATAATTGGAGCTGTAACCGTTCATAGCTCGTGGCATCACATGGAGCTGGCTCTGAGTTTATCTTTGTTTTAGCCAGCGTAATGGGCCCTAACCCATAATCATCAGCTATGGTTAATTAGTTACATACTCTCGTCTACTTTTTCCACTTTCTTGGGGTCAATCTCAATTTCGTATATAAAGCGGAGTTCCATACAATGGCAGGCATCAAACATAGTTTAGCTCTTAGGGGTTTAACAGCAGTAAACCAACAAAAAAACCTTTAGCATTATCCCAACCCAAGCTCGGCAAAAATGTCTAAAATCGTAAGTTATTTTATAGGTTCCACATGGCGGCCGTAATAACTTGCTCTTGGTGGATTTTTATAGCATCTCGTCGTACTGGCTGCCTGTGCCGCATTCGTTTGCCACGTTGCATCGGTGCCCGTGCCATCGGATTCAGAGGATGCTCACGCCGAGATTCGCAGCTATGTGAACGAACTGAAGGCGGAGGATAACAGCTACAAGTATCAGTTCGAGACGAGCAACGGCATTGCGCAACAGGAGCAGGGTGTTGGCGGTTACTATGCAAGCGGCTCCTCACAGTACTACACTCCCGAAGGCCACTTGATACAGCTGACGTACACGGCCGATGAGCACGGTTTCCAGCCACAGGGCGAGCACTTGCCCACACCGCATCCCATACCTGAGGCCATTCTCAAGTCGCTGGAGTGGAACCGTCAGCATCCCGAGGAGGAGGAAGAGGAACACTACAAGCATGCTCATGCTGGTCACGCCCATGGCGGTGACCAGTACCTACAGGCGCCGGCCTCAGTATCCGTAGCAGCATCAGGGCTGCCCTACGATAGAAAGATTTAAATTACTGCACTGCACTGCTATAGCTCTACTGGTGGTTGTATGGCCAGCATATCATACCATGCACCACGCACTGAGCAAACATGTACGGTTCATCTTGTAGTTTAAGTCCAGTCCTGCGCCTCTTGATTTCATTCCACTTGCACAGCCGCCATGTCGCCTCATTCTCTGTGTGTTCTCTGTGTGTTCTCTCTATGTGTGTTCAGTCATGTTCGAATGCGTGTGCTTTTTGCATGAGCGAAGCAACAAACGACAAACAGCAAAGCAATCTGCAGCAGCACCAATAACAACACCACAAACAACAACTGCTACAACAACAACTACTGCTACAACAAAAACAACATAAAGTTTAGCATCAGCTGACTTGGAATCTCAACCTGAACATAGACCGGACTGGGCTGCTGCTGTTGAAGTTGAAGCTGATGGATGCCGCCGCCAACGCACATGCCACAATACGCACTCATACTCATACTCACACTGACACTCACACACAAGCATACATACACATACATGCATACAGACACATATATATATATATGAACATTGTACATACCCTCACTCACACATTCAGCTGTCCGCTCCTGGGCGCTGTGTCCTTTGTCGGCTCGCTGACGTTGACATTTATTGCCAGAGATAATAATAATGTAATAAAAGAAAAATACAATTTAATATTGTTGTTTATACTATGTACAAATGGCGATGCTTTTACCCAAAGACCTACACAACCTCCATCCATTCCCGTCCCCTCTCCTCACCCAACAGCGAACCATATGGCCATGCTCTCACTCACCCACTTCCAACGAGAGGTAGGAACGGGAGGTAGGACAGAGTGTATACCAAAGACTTCATCCGTCATACTTTATAGAACTGACTAAAGAATACAGACTACAGACTACAGACTACAGACTATAGACTATAGACTACAGACTACAGACTACAGACTACAGACTACAGACTACAGACTACAGAGTACAGACTACAGACTACAGACTACAGACTACAGAGTACAGAGTACAAACTATAGACTATAGACTACAGACTACAGACTACAGACTACAGACTACAGACTACAGACTACAGACTACAAACTACAGACTACAGACTACAGAGTACAAACTACAGACTACAGACTACAGACTACAGACTACAGAGTACATACTACAGAGTACAGACTACAGAGTACAAACTATAGACTATAGACTACAGACTACAGACTACAGACTACAGAGTACAGACTACAAACTACAGACTACACACCAAAAGATGAATAAAAGTATCTATAGTATGAGCATAAAAGTATCTGTATCTTGAAATTAAGCAAATTAAATTTAAAAAAAATTAATAAATTCGTTGTGCTATTGTTGCTATTATCTTATGCAAATTGAATTTAAGCACACGTGTGGAGATGGGTATTCGTATAGCTGTAGCTTTGTATCTGGATATTTGTATCTGCTGCTGTTGACTGGCTTGACTTGTTTTTGGCGTGAATGTTGCAACAATTAAACTTGCAACGGCTTTTCATCGCTTTGATTTAATTAGCTTGTTATTATGAGTCAGCCTTTGTTATTATGTTTTGACTGTTTATTTTTGTATTTTTGAAGTGTTTGAAGCAACAGAGGAATTGTAATACTATGCGATAGATAGATATTGGCTCATTGGGATCATGTTTGTTTTGGGTAGAGTATCTGTAAGACATGACAATACTACGAACGAATGATTGTAAATAAAAGAAATGTATGTTGTTTATGAAATGATTTCTTTAACTTTATAAATAACCTTTCATTTCCTAATTTACACAGTACGATTCATTTCACAATCGTTTCATTGAATGGTGTTATAATTCATTGATTGAGTGGTTGTATTTATCTCAATAATTGCTCTAATTGTTTATGACTATTTTGTAGAAATACTCAAAATAGAAAGTGTATAAACAATTCGCAATGTTTTTTGGGTTTAGCCGGCTCAAGTTGCCAAATGGGTCGCTTATCTGGGTTACTCTGTTTGCTCAATTTGCATATTGAATGTTTATTGTTGATCTGAGAGTTTTGGCTGACTTTTTGGCCTAATATGTATAAATAGTGTAAGCAGCGGGCGTGAGTATTCATATTGAAATCAACAACCAAGACAAACATCAACACCTGCAACATGTATAAGCTGGTAAGAGATATCTCAACTATAAATTTCAATCCATAGGACCATTTTCATACTAAATCAACGATTTATAGATAATATTCGCTGGATTTTTGGCTTGTGCCTGGGCTGCACCAGCTCCTGGTTCGGATGTGCAGATAGCCAGATTTCAATCCTCCGCCGAGGGACCACATTATGGCCATATTACAGAATTAACCGATGGCACAATAATCTCCGAAGAGGGTGAGGCTGGTCATGCTGTCAAGGGTTTCTTCAGTTTCATTACACCCGAGGGAGTTCCGGTTGCCGTTCGCTATGTGGCCGATGAAAACGGCTATCAGCCAGAATCCGATGCGCTGCCCACACCACCACCAACTCCAGAAGCTATACTGCGGAGTATTGCATATATACAAGCCCATCCCACTCCCGAAGAGCTGGCAGATCGTGAAGTGCGCAAACATCAGCTCTGAACGGGGAGTTATACCCATACTCTCTGCTAGATATAAGGTACATAAGTCTATAAGGCATTCATCGACGTTCATTCACATTGTCGCATTCGAAAACAAATAAAGTATTGCAAATTAATTGTGGCGATTATTCTGTGCTAATTGAACTGATTTCACGCCAATTCATTGCGTATTGCAGCCAACTTAATTAGTGTAGGTGCTAATAAAGGTCGACACTCGAGACCCGATATACTAACTCTAACTGAAATTGAAGCTGAAGCAGAAACCAGAGCTCAAACACGTAGGGCATGACGTCGATAGGGCCTTGTCCTGCTAAACGTTACGTATTCATTTAATTCAACCCGGGCACGGTGGGATTGTTAGGTGAAATTTGCCATAAAAATATAAATATAAAAAATATTATTATTTATTTTGACTTTTAACAATATTTTTAATGATTGATTGATTGAATCAATTATAAATTTGTAGGTGGCTTTTAGCGTTTTACTGTTATAATGGATCTTTAAAGATGTTCTTTTCGTTATTGCCTTTAATACTTATATGTGTCTCTATGACTATCAGTAGAGTACTCCATTATAATTTGTGTGAATTTAGAAGTCAGAACACGCTTGTATATAGAGTACAAAAGGAGGAAAATTCGCAGGTGTAAGATTGTTTTTCTTTGCTCTGCCTGTGCTGCTTATGTAGCTCCTTAAGGAAATGAAAATTGATTAAGAACATAACATGCTACTCGTACACGCAGACTCACTCAAACACCCACACTCACTCACACACCCACACACTCACTCACACATCAACACACGCAAACACACCTACACATGGAACACATATCTAGTGGGGCAACCATTGAAGCAGTGGCAAGTGGAGCAACAAGCCCATATCAATTAGATATGCTCTGTGGCGGATATGAGTAGTTAATTAAAAAGATTAGGGCACAACAGCAAATTTGATATAATATATATGTATATCTATGTGCGAGTACATAAAAAACACTGACAAATAAATACATACATAGACTCTCACACACATGCATAGTACGTATTATACTATGTCTCTCATAAATTTCTATGACTACGCAAGGTGTATGTATATATATTTCTATATATATGTTTCTGTATATTTCTATACCTTTATGTATATTTCTATATCTTTGCAAAACGAAATTAGAAATATACATATAATTTATGCAAACATTTGCTTGATTTTTGCATAAATATATATGGAAGCTATTGCCAACACTTATGCAAATGCCCGCTCCAAGTCCTGGAAAACGAAATCTAAACAGAATCCCATATTAAATGCCTGCGCCTCGTCCATAGGTGCTGCCGTTGCTTGATTCACTTGACTCACTGTTAATGTTGTTGTTGTTGTTGCTGTTGTTGTTTGTCATTTGACTACCTGGCAGAACAATGCTTGCTGTGTAATCAAAAACTTGTATTTAACATTTTATTTTCAACTTGATGATAAATGCTTTGTGGAAATGCTTTTCCTACTCCCATTCGCTGCGTGGGTGTTCGCTCCACAAAAGAGCTTCTAATTTGGTATGCTGTATATATATATATGTATATGTGTGAGTAGTAAGTGTGTGTGTGTATACGTGTGTGTCTGTATTTGTTAGTACTTCGTGTGTATGTGTGTAATACTGGCAAGGATGTTTAAACATTTCAAAATACACAAACAAACGCGCTTCTGTTCTAATGTTCTAATGTTCTGCTGTCCCTTGTCTGTCTCTCTGTCTGTCTGTCTGTCTTATCTATATTTACTTTTGCTTTAGTATTATAAAAACATAAACAGTTGTCAAAACAATGTCTATTATATTTACATTTCGTGAATCGAAAACCTTTTCTAAATTATATATACGTTGCTCTGCTGCTAACGGAATTATAATACAAGTAAACAACAAGTCACGTTTGATAAAAGTGGAAAAAATATATATATACCCATAGAGATTGTCATTGGAATATGAAAAATATAAAACTCTTAACCTCTGCTAAAGCTAAATTTTAAATTTAATAATGCGCTAAATTAAAATCGCGAAAAATCACATAAAATCAAATCAAATCAAAAAACTTAATTTATTATCATCTAGAAATAGGGCATTAAAAATTACTATCATTTCAAAGATGCTAAACTTTTTGACCTAACTTGATTTAGCAATTTGATTAAGTAATTTGATTAAAATGACAATTATGCATCATATTTTTTTGTTTTTAGCCAATATGAATCAAAAAATGGGCTGCTAATACTGGGAGCACTGGGAGAGGGCCGTGTAAAACGAAGCGTAAATTCGACTTAGCAGCGCAGCCAACTTCACGGGCTAAGGGAAAAAAGTGCAGAGTGAGAGAAAGAGATATTGGAGACAGAGAAAGAGAGAGAGAGAGATGTGAAGTGCTGACAGCTTCGGCACGATTCCAATCGAATGCCTGCAATGAAATGACGTTGTTTTAAACTTTCGATTGTAATAACAGCCATAAAATAAAGTTTTCATTGAGTTTACATTCAAGGCAATCAAACGACACCAAGTGGCTATACATATTTGAAAGATAGTGCTAAACAGCTATGAAATATTTATACTGAATTGTTTATTGTCATTGCCTCTTATTTGTGGCACACAATTTAACTGTCTGTGTCACAAACAATTTTACATTTTCCATGTGACAACAAAGCAACAAAGTAACAGTAACAGCAACAGCAACAGCAGCAGAAACAGCAACAGAAACAGCAACTTGAAATAGATGGACAGCCTAATCGAGGTACTGCTGGGAGAACTAACCCCTTGTGACGGGCTGTAATGCAAACAGGTCCACTCTCTGAAGTGGCTAGAGTTTTTATTTGCCAGAGAGCGAGCGAAAGACCCAAATGTTCATATTAAAAATAAAAAAAAAAACAAGATGGCTTTGTTTTGTTACTCTTGGCCGTAAACCCGTTTCGATGCTCGGACTAGGAGTAAGTGTACGGTTTGGGGTTGGGGTAAGGGTAACGGCATGTCACGTAGTCGGGAAAATATGCGAGCAAATGGCCGAAAATGACACGACCCCCAGCACTAGTCGGAAGTAGGTAGCAAAATATGACGGTCACAAAACAAAAAAAAAACAAGCATTTCAATTAAGCTGAAAGTGGATGTTGCAGGAGAGAAATGGAAGTGGGAAGTGGGCATGGGAATGGGAGTGGAAATAGAAATGGGAAATGGGTATGGGTTTGGGAATGGTGCACAAAGGAATATGAGTTGCACAAAGAGGGGCTGTGGGAGCTTTTTATTTCATAATGACTATCCAGGCAGCAATCTTTAGCTTTAGCATCAGCTTCAGCTTCAGCATTTCACTCGAAATAGAAATTCTTGAAACGTGTTCAAGCAAGGCAAGCAACAGATCACTTTTCACTTTTCATTTGCCATGCAATTTTTTAACTTGCCCAGAGTTTATATATATGTATATATTAATAACAATAGTGTTCGTAGAGTGTTGAGTCTAGTCTATAAGAAAGTGTTTGTGGTTAGGGTAGGGAGATGACAGCCAATGCAATCGCATGGGCGACGAAATGAAAAATAATCTCAAGCAATAATTGCTATAGAAAAGTTTTTCCTTTTTGGCTAGCCGAGGACAGGGAAAAGGCACACACACACACACACACACACATAGACAGAC
>JBANCZ010002913.1:0-14127 GCA_037040025.1 Sphaerogastrella javana
TATATTTGCAACAGATTGAGATTGATTAGACGCCGTATAAACAAAACAAAGCGCAGCCATGGGGTTAGCCAGTATGTTGCAATTGGATGAAATGCTGTGCGGTTTCAATAGGATGAACAAGCGTCAGGCAAGTTTTGGCTTTCACAGCTGTGCCCATTCCAATTTATTTATTTATTTATTTATTTATACGAACAGTCTCTGTACCAAGTGCTGAGCTTTGCCATGATTGTCTCTTCGGCGCTGATGATTTGGAAGGGCCTCATGGTGGTCACCGGCAGTGAATCGCCCATTGTGGTGGTGCTCAGTGGCAGTATGGAGCCGGCATTTCATCGCGGAGACCTGCTTTTCCTCACCAACTACAAGGAGGAGCAAGTGCGTGTCGGCGAGATAGTTGTGTTCAAGGTGGAGGGTCGCGATATACCTATTGTACATCGCGTTATCAAGCTGCACGAAAAGTACGTTCATGCAATGTTTTTCCATAATTATTATTCCATACTAATGATTTATTGTATTTGTCAATAGGGAGGACGGCAGCGTCAAGTTCCTGACCAAGGGCGACAACAACAATGTGGATGATAGAGGACTGTATGCGCCGGGCCAGCTGTGGCTCACCAAAAAGGACATTGTGGGCCGTGCCAGAGGGTTCCTGCCCTATGTGGGCATTATCACAATTTTCATGAACGAATATCCAAAAGTTAAGGTAAATCAATCGGTATTTTCGTATTCCTTTCGTACATATCCTGATACATCGATTTTCAATATTTCTTTGCAGTGGGCTATACTCTCGATTCTGGCCATATTTGTGCTGCTACATCGGGAATAGAACCAGGTTATATATATATGTATGTAGTTACAATTTAAGTAGGGTCTGCAAAGGATGTTGCACAATCTCGAGAGCCGGTCTGCATTTCATTTGTTTTCTCCTCCCATATGATGTGCATTTTTGTAATTTGTTTTTATAAGACACACCACTACATCCACTACACAGAGTTCGGAGCTGAATTTCAATAATAAAACAAAACATTTCAATATTGTATTCGAAATTGAACAAAACTTATATTCAAGCTTTTATATTTGCCTCGTAGCTTAACAAGTCCCGCTTCAGCTGAGCACCCCAGTGATATTTAATAGCCCCGTTCTTCGACACAATGCGATGGCAGGGTATCAGAATGGACACCTCGTTCTTGCCCACAGCATTCGCCACGGCACGCACAGCCTTCGGGCGCTCCACAAGCTCCGCTAGCTCTGCATACGTGATGCTTTTACCCGGCCGTATATGGACCAATGCCTGCCAAACTTCCAGTTGGAAGTTTGTACCCAGCACAGCGACGTCGATGTCATCACTGTTTTGCTTGCCACACGTGAGGAGACCAGTGTGCTGCTTTACTGTCAAGGCATCCGGCACTAGTTCGACGTTTGGCCAACGTTGACGCACTTCTTCCAGCGTTTGTTCATCTGATTTAGTCACAAAATACAAGATGCAAATTGCGTCGCAGGTTTTGTCGCCTTTTCTGATCGTTGTCACGCCAAGGAGCATTCTGCCAAATTTCGATTCCATAAAGCCATACTTAATAGATGCTGGCAATGTTTGCAATGCCGTTAAAGAAACGTTTAAGTTATTTGTAATCCACATATTGCATTGAACTATATTCAAAGTTTATTTCATGTGTATTCAAGTGTGACCGCAGTTTAATGTTTGTGAAATACTGAATGGGGGCATCTGCACTTAGGTATAGGAGCTTTGCTCGCAATTAATTTTATTTTATCGATAATTTAAGAAATGGCGGAGTTTTTTGAATAGTTATGGTTAGTGATAACACACATAAATGTTGAACAGGGGTCATCGCCGAAAACGTACATTGATACCGAATGCCTTTCTGAGCGACGATTACCTTCGAGATCTATCGATAGTTACTTATTATGGTCTAAGCACGACTTAGATGTTAGTTTTTATACATATTTGCTTATTGGCTTTCCAATTTTTTTAAATAACTTCTAGCTAATAATAAAATGAAGCCATACTGAATGGATGACGGCAATGATTGCAACGCCTTCAAAGACACATTTAAGTTATTTCTACTCTATATGTTCCATTGATCGATATTCAAAGATAATTTCATTTGTGTTGAAGTGTGACCGCATCCTGAATGTACGGAAGAGCTTTCTGTGCAACCAATTTTCAATTATCGATAATTGATAATAAATGGCGGACTTTTTTGAATAGTTGTAGTAAATTTGCCACTATTTGGACATCATGACATGCTAACTTTTGAAATAACCCTGAGCTAATATTAAAATTCAATTTTTGTATCAGCAATTTTTATGGCGGTCTTAAAACGCTATCCATCACATATGCATACTCACTTTTGTGAGGGCATTTGATGAATTTTGTTTTATATTTTCCACGTTTGCAAATTAGTCAAGATATCACAACATACCAAAGCAGCAAATCCCGATAAAAAATTTACATTTTATTCTATGCATGTGATATGAAACCGCTGTGATATTGAATATACCTGAATATCGTAATCCCCTAATTCATCACGTAGAACTATATCGATAAGCACTAATTGCAAGCAACTCCGCGTGGAATGGTAGCCTTGTTTATGTACTATATATTTCAGCACATAGAAGGAATCCAACAAAAAATGTCATCTTTTTTTTAACAATTTTTAAATTATTTTTATTGATTCTCGCTTTAGTTTTGTGTGTTGTACAATTTAAAATTAGATTACAATTAGGACTAGATTAAATACGCATATTTGTATTTATATATATATATATATATATGGTACATACATCAAGATTGAATACCAATTTCATCGAACACAAAACGAATAACTCTGGTTCTGCTCTAATCGGTATCATATGGTAGTAGAAGGCCTTGCTTAGAGTAGAACAATATGATTTAATACCGATACACGAGCGATATATGAGTAGAATTATAATGCTATGGATAGTGTATAGCTGCATCGCTATTGCTTAGGATTATATTGGATTTTCAATTTGAATTTCGTTAAGATTTTGATTTCAGTTTGACATTTGTGTGCGCTTATATTTGTTAGTTGTTATTTAAATTGAGTTTAGCTGAAAGTCAATTGCTCTGCGTATTGTAGTCAAGTGTTAAGTGTTAGTTAGTATAACCCTGAGTTTAGTTAATGCTAGTCTAGAGTTCAGCTGTTTAGCATCGGCTTGTTTCTATTCACAGATACTACAGATTTAAGCTTAGCATTTGATTTGCGATTTGTACAAAAAAATAATCAAATAAACAAAATATTAAACAAAAGCGAACATTTCAGTTATTGGCTACGAATTATGACATACGATACATAAATTTATTTTAGTTAAATTTAGTTTGTTTTGTATTTCATAGAATTTTTTTGTTAATTCTTGTCTCATTTTTTTTTCTATTTATTTATCACAACAAAATGCGGTCGACATTTGGCAATTTCACACAACAGCAATAATAATAATAACAAAATATTTTGTATTAACAAAAAACAACATGAACAACAACAACAACAAGAATTATTAAAATTAGCTGCAGCAACAGCAACAACAGCAGCAGCAGCAACAGCAACATCACTGACACCAACACAATGGAATCTGTTCAACTTTGCTTGGTTGCTGCTGCTGCTGTTGGTGTTGCTGCTGCTGCTGCTGCTACTGGCGTTGCTCTTGTTGTTGTTGTTGTTGTTGTTGTTGGTAATTCAGTGTTAGCCAATTCAGAAACCTTCAATTCGTTCTGTTGCTGCTGTTGTTGTTGCTGCTGTTGTTGTTGCTGCTGTTGTTGTTGCTGCTGCTGTTGTTGCTGATGTTGCTGTTGTTGTTGGGACTGCTTTTCAGTTATCACGGGTGCGCTATGCTGTGTCAGAATATCCGCCGGAATGAGGCCTTCCTTCACGCGCTTTTTCTGCTTCATGCGTCGATTTTGAAACCAGATTTTCACCTATTAAAACAAGAAAAATACCCAGATTCGTTAAATGAGTTTTAAGATATATTTAATCTATGTTAAAAAGTTTTACATTTAAATATTTTAAGTAGTACACATCGAATCAAATCGGTGCTGCACTTATACATTTACAATTTGATTAGATTGGTTTTGTATAAAAGTAAATATACTTTATAATTGATAATTGAGTAGATCACCTATCAAACAAGAAAAATTCCCGAACTGCTCTAAATATCAATACGTCTAGCTTTTACTTCATAATTTAAAGGTAATATAAATGCATTCGATTATGAAATAGTTATCTCGTTTTCCCTAGTATCATCTCATATAGAAAGTTCAATTTAATTCTCATTTCTTAAGTATTATCCTTAGGTTTATGATTAAAATACTTAAAGAATTCTACTAAGTTTAATTTTATTTAATAGATGAATCTAAAACAGTTCGCTGTCTGAATTATCTGATTAGTTAATCTGGATGTAATCTTATATATCTATAATAATCTATATAGTATTATGAATTAATTTCTTGGTATAGCATTGCATTAAAAATTTTGAATTATTGTCTTTAAGTATGTGGCTGACTTATTCATCCACCTCACAAATAATGATTAATCTTGATTTCTCTTTATTCGAGTGTATGCCTAAATGTGAATTCTTGTGTTTATAAGAATAGAAATACAATGAGCCCAACCTATCTTGAGATTCTATACTAAAATCAAATAGTAACCACAATATTTAACTATAATAATGAAAAACTATTACTATTTATAATAATAATTATAATAATAATAATGTTAATAATAATAGTTGGCATTTGTTACCCACCTGCGTCTCATTCAGTTGCAGTGTATTTGCAATTTCGATGCGACGAGCGCGCGTCAAGTAGCGGTTGAAGTGGAACTCCTTCTCCAGTTCCGTGAGCTGTTTGTTGGTGAAGTTGGTGCGACCGGAGTTGTTGGTGGCGTTGAGGCTGCAACTGTTTAGACCGTGGCCAGCAGGACCCCCAACAACACCAGCACCAACAACGTTGCCACTGGCTATACCCACGCCCACGCCCAAAGAGCTAGTTGCACCGCCTGCAGCTGGATTATTTGATAGAAGCAGAGGGTTCTGCAGGGGCAACCCAGTTGAGTTGCCGTTGCTGCCAGCACCGCCTCCTCCGCCGCCGCCGCAGCCAACATTACCAATGCGGCACATGTCCAGGTGACCATTGAGCTGATAATCGTGCATGTTGCTGATGTTCGCAGGTAGTTTCGGTGCTGCAAGCGAATGGAGAGAGAGAGAGAGAAAGGGGAAGAGTAAGAGAATGTAAGCAAAGTGAGTGTAAATCGAAGAAATATAATGTGGAAAAGAAATCGTCATTGATCGTCTTGTTGCCCCTTTGGCATTTTGTTTTTGTGGTTGGCTAAGTGATCCCCTGGCGTTGATCTCTGGCTGTCGCAGCTAATCAGTGTGAGACACCGAGAGACTCCTCCGTCTCTCTGTTTCTCCCTCTCTGCTCACTCACTAACCACAATATCATTGTCTGTTAGTGTGTGTGTGTGTTTTTTTTGGGTTGTGCCCTTGCGTGATTTTGCATTTTATTCATAATTTGACATGCGCCCCGTGGTTAAAGCCAACGATGATGAAAATGATCTTTTGGGCATTATATGGTATATTTCCATAGAAGGACTTAATGTGCCTAATAGGTTTGTTTGAAAATATTGGGATTATCCTGACAGCGGGTGTGTGACTTTTGCTTCAACTCTAGTCATAGGTATATTTATATCCGTGCTATGTATATATATTCACATCGTGTGGGTGGTTCGGGTATTATTACTGTGTCATACAGCAACTCGGGGGCTTGACTTGTTTGGATAGTTATTTTTTTTATAGGAAATTACAAGGATTTGGATTATGTTAAGAAATGTTTTCTTAACTCAAAATTGGCAAAAGAACAAGGAACTTTTTTAATGGAAACTGTTTTACTTAATAGAAAGGAAATACCAATTGCATTTTGTTTATATTTATATTTTCTTGATATTTATAACTGTCCTGATGATAATATTATTTTGTAGTTTTTTTTTAAACAATAACTAAAATTAAAATTCATTGAATAAATTCAAACTCTCTTCGGATATTGAAATAACCGTTCTATATTTATTTAAAATTCTTATGTCGGAATGACTGAGGGGCTTAAATATTCATTTGTTATGTATTAATACAAATACCGAAAAATTTCATTTTTTTAATCATTACATTAATTGTTAGGGTACTATATTTGGCACAAAGAAATTAAACAAAAATGTTGACATACCATATTTTGGCAGATACTATGAAATTAACTATGAAGAAATTGTTTAAGAAAAGATAAAAGTAAACGGTATAATAGTATACCTAAAAACAATATATGTGTTCTAGACCAACCAACCAAAAAACAAAATGTTGTTGATAACGATTAAAAAAATAACAAATAAATCGTAAAGTGAGAATTTTTTTTTTAAATTATGGCTATTCGTCGCAATTAATAGCTGGACTAAGTGTTTAGTCGGTGAGAGCTGTAAAAACCTTTTCACACAATCATAAATCTAATTGAATTGAAAGTTTCATTCGCATAAATCAATTAATGAGCATTAAAGTAGCAATAAGTACACATACACATATACACACACACATACACATACTCACTAAACAATATAAGTTAAAAGGTGCCGGAACACTTAACAACAATATTAAGTATTGTATAATTTATTTTCATTTTTCTTTTTTGGGACTTTTGGTTTCTGCATTTTTTATTTCATTTTGGGGCATAATAAATCAAATAAAGCGATATCATAAATAAATTGTGCCGTCCACACGCGAATGAATGATGAATTTATGACACCCACTACTGGGCCAAAAGGAAGTCAATCCACATACAGATGTCAGCCACTGTGCCTCAATTTGCACAGTAGTCGCAGCGCCTTGAGTCAAGTAAAAGCAAATTTTATTGGGTTGAATTTAAGAAACTGATATCATAAGTAAGGTTCACATAGACAAAGCCATACAAATGCCCAAACGGTTGTTTAAGCGTATACACTGCTCGAAAAATTGACTGTTTCCAATAGAATAAAATGTAAATAAAAATAATATCGAACAGTAGAGACGTTGCCTGACAGTCGGTATTCTTTGTTTAGTATTTTCGGTGTAGTTTGGAAATTTAAACAAATTACATCTATAATATGTACATTGGTTTTCTAATTAACTTAATTTTTTATTGCACCTTTAATAAAATGACATTACAGCGGTCTACTAAGGTTACAATATCAATATTTCCTTTCCCTTTTGAACACATTTGGATTTGCACAATATAAATGGACCCTTTAATCGGGTTTTTACATTAAAATAAGAAAAAATTACGCTTTTATAAAGTTATATTTATTTTTCGTATAATAAAAATAAATTTATACTCGATAATTTGGATAAACAATTTGATAATTTTGATTTAATTGATCGGATCCTTGATATTTGATAATTAGAAATATCTGTGTTTCCACTTTGGCTAACATATTGTATACTATAATCTTATTATCATCATTGCATCTAGCATCTAGCATCTTATTCATTTATGCTAATTTGAACATGGCTGAAATTAAGCACTGATATTATTCATTTTAATGACGTTTGCGTTAAGAATATGATAAGCACAGCATTAATCTATCTATCGCCATCTATTAGATTGCTGCTATACGTAAATTTGATCTTTGACCTTTTTTTAAACTTTCCATTTATTCTATAATATAATAATGTATAATAATGTAAAACCGACTGTTAATTCTTGAGCATAATTGAAAAAATATATATAGAGGTATATGTTTATTGTATTAACATCGACTATTCAGTTTATCCGACTACTATTATGGTAAATCAATTTAGTTTTGTGTAGAAGATTTAATGGTCCCTCCAATATTATAATATATTTTTTCGGTATTTTCACATTACAGTCGGATTTTCTTGCAGTGTAAGAAAACAAGCCCAAGGATTATTGTGTTTGTGAGTGGCTTGAGCTACATTTGAATTTTCCAGGCAAACAAAACGTCAGTCGATCGCATTCCGGTTATCAATGGTCCGTGCATTTGGGTAATGGGCTTGTGTATGACTGTGGGCATGGGTATGGGTATAGGTATGAGTACGAGTAAGAGTACGGGTATGGGTATGGGTGTGAGTGTGGGTATTGGTTTAAGTGTGGGTATTCGCCTTGGTTGCACGCTTTGGGCTATGAAGCTCCTACTGTTGTTGATATTGTTGCTGTTGTTAGTGGTGCTGCTGCTGCAACTGGTGTCGCTTGGCATGTCAAACATGTCGCGGCCAGTTGGCGGCACTGTCGCCTTTAGCTGGCGTCCGTGTCCGGCGCCAACGCGATATCAACGTTTGTAATATTAGTTTTAGAGAGCATTATCAATGGATCGCTTCCACTTGAATGCACGTTGACTCGCTGACGTGTCTGCACGGCCCAACTTCATTTCACTGCTGCCACTACGTTTCCATTCCACGGGCAACCACGACGAGCACCCGACTCACCCTGTATGCACATGCACAAGGCCATTCGCTGAACACACACACACATACGTATAAGTATTTACCCAACGTGTGGAGAGCAGAAGTACGCAGGGTGGCAGCAGAAGGTTGAGCGGGTGCTAAGCGCCGGGGCAGCACCGCGGAGGCACCACCATGGCGCTGGCGCTTACTTAAACTGACACCGCTGACAGTCAGTGTAAACAAAAGTTGCAGCAACAGCTGAGTGCCATCGAAAAGAGAGAGACCGAGAGAGAGAGAGAGAGAGAGAGAGAGAGAGAGAGAGAGAGAAAAAGATAGACAGGGAGCTGTGTATCGGGTTGCACGTGCAACATGCGGCAACACACAGTGTTTAGATGGTTACAACTAGAGGCAAATGTAATCTGATAACATAGTAAACTAGCATTAATTACAGTTGCAGCTTTAATGCATTTCTATTCCCACTCTCTCTCTCTCCCTCTCTCTCTCTGTCACTCCCACTCCCCAGCTCTCTCTGTCTGCGTTGACTTTGGTTTAACTTTGCTTAATTTCCGTGTGAAATTAAAAGAAATACCGCTTGAAGTCATGTTTAACTAGAAATTCTTGTGTGATTCCCTTGCAATTATATATCAGAAATATTAAAGAGTTACTTAACATTAAATATATTTTTCTTTTTATAAGAAATTAATGAGTTCTATTATTTACCAACTTGTATAAACTTTCGTATCGAAACTGTGTTATAATCGCAACATAAATTGAATAAACTGGAATGAATGAAGTGAGTGAATCAGTAGAGTAATGATGAATATACTAATCTAATCTAATATCTAATAGTAATGTATCAAGCAATAATTTAACAATTTTGATAGTAATGCTTGAGATTACCCTAATAAAATAAGTTTATAATATTGTTTAAAATTTATCAAATTTTTCAAATAGAAATTTATATTAATATGATTGCATATAAATTTAAATATGTATATATAGATATCGTTTTAGATACGAATCTTTTTAAAACAATTTGAAATATTTATTTAATAACCACTACTATGATAAAAACTAAATTGTCGTTTTAAGAATGATTTAAATACTTTCATAAATTTTAAATTTTGGTTTAAAAAATACAAAAGGAAATCAGCAAATTTGAATTATATTACACATTCTAATTTCTACTATTGTATGAATCATCATCAAGCATGGGACATTTTGATATGTGTATGTGTGTGTATGATATTATCAATGCTATGATATTCCAGGCGCCACTGGCACTTTACACAGATCCCCCGGTTACGGCTCAACCCTCCTACATTGGCAACAGTAAGTCTTCAGCTGGCATTACATGGCGCTGTGACAACGAGTGCAGAGCCGAGGCCGTTGGCGATTAAGTGGGCAGACGGCGCACAGTTGCACGAGCCTTCGATGAGGGTCTATGGGGTCTACGGGGTCTACGGGGTCTACAGGGTCTACGGGGTCTATGGGGTCTGTGGGGTGTATTGTGGGGTGTATGTGTAGTATGTAGTATATGGTATCTGGTATCTGGTATATGATATCTGGGTATCTGGGTATCTGTGTAGCTGATGGTATCTGGCGTCTGGTTTGGGTTGAGGGGCTCAGTTGTTAATGTGGCTTAATGCGAGTGCAAATAGAAAATTATATTGCAATTAAAAGTAAATTGTTTTAATTGTTGCTCAAATAGTCTCATCATGTGGCAATGCGCGTTTACATTACCCAAACGAAAATTATTAATGCAAACTCAGCATAGACATGTTTTAGTACTTTTGTTGTTATTTTGTTTTAGGATCTTTTGACTTTACGCAAATCGGATGGTAGAAGAAGGCAGAACCCATGTAGTTTTAAAGTATGAATATAAATATCGGTGTCCATTTTCAATATCTATATTAATACTATATATAAATACTATGGTACATTGTAATTTTGCATACTGCATCGAAATATTATTATTATTTAACATTCATCGTATCGATTCTGTTTACAATCTATTCTTCAAAATTTAACTTGTATAGATTGAAGAGTGTGGTTGAACAATTATCAGAAACGAATAGCGAGGTAGCCTGAGAGTGCAGAAACAACCGAGAGTTCAGAGATATCGAAAAAACAAGAAAGTTGAAGAGCGGAAACGAACAGTAAACGGAATCAAAGTGTGAGCGAACAAGAAGCAAAAAATGATTAGGTAAGCAGAAGCAAAAAATTAATGGGAGTTCGGAAAAAATAAAACGCTAGGGTTTGTTAATTGTACTTAACTTTAAAGTGCTTCTTGTTTGGAACAATTTAATCTATATCCTAAATATTTGTAGATGTTTCTATATACAAAATTTCGCGAAGGAAATTTATTATTTATTTACAGGTGCAGCTTTTTAAAGAGGTTAATCATTTTATTTATTCTACCTATTTCAGAATGAATATTATTGTTATTTGTTTATATTTTTTGTTGTTGTTGGTTCAATCAAGTATGTTGCTAGTGACGATTTGATTGATCACTTCGGGGCAGTTAAACGATTGAAAATATCGCTAGTAATATACTTGTACTTCTAATTTATGGCCTGCTGTCGACAGAAATCAGTTAAGCCAAAAGTGCAGTCTCAGTTCATTAGTTAATTTGACATTCGGGCTATAATAATATTTCGCAATATATATGGATGTGGATGTATGTGGATATTTTTCACAGCCAGCAGATGGTCAAAGTCTGACCACTGGACAAATACGCAAAGGGTCAGTCCATTCAAAAAATTAAGAGAAAGGCGTTGGAGTATTTTCAAAGTATTCGACTGATAGTTACCATCTAATATTTCACTGATTTGAAATTTATGAACGAATTTGAATTTGACAGTTTATAGATTATCAGTGTGTCTTCAAATAGGGACAAGATTGTACAGGGATTGTATATTTTTAAATAAGCAGTCGAATTATAGTATATTCAGTTCTAAATAGTATTGAAATTCTCATTAATTAAAATATATAGAGAACGTTTGCTTGATAAAATGTAATCCCATAGTTCTATAATACAAGATTTGTATAAATCTTTTCAATTTTAGTTGGCAACATCTCCGGTGAAATTAACTACCCTTCTTTTGCAGCACCTTATTTTTAGAGGGTATCCGAAATCGTGTTGCAGGACTAATTTCTTTCACTTAGCGTTTAACCCCTTTTGGTCAGTTTGACAGTTTGAGTTGCGGGGTGTGTTTAATATCATTCTGTTGGCATATTATCGTACTTTACTGTCTAAATGCTCCTATAGTCGTATATATTGGTATATATATTTAACAGTATTTTTTTGTGTAGAAAATTTGGGTGCTACCCTGACTTGACTAAAACTCAGTGCACTAATCCAATACATTTGGGCTGTCAGTTTTATTGGCTGCCTGTCAACTCCGGCTGAACTTTCCACATGTCATGCAATCATGCAGTTTTAACATTCAGTATTCGGAATTCAGTATTCAGATATTCAGCTATTCAGTGTTATTATTCAGTTATTTTTTGAGAAATCATGAAACGCACAAAGCATAAGGTACATACAACAAACAAAACATCAAGGAAACAGCATCAAGCACTGTGCACTCTACAAAAGTTTTTCATATTAATTGAAAGTTATGTTTTTTGGTTTTCTACTACGGACACCCCGTGGTTTATTAGTCACGATGTGTAACATTATGGACACACATGAAAATTACCCAACAATGGTAATGGTTTAAGCACGAGTCGAGGGGCAGATACCCGAAATCAACCGTCAATATACATATCTTCAGTATAGATATTCGGAGATATGTTATGCTATATATAGTATGCGATGTGTGGTACCGGAAGAAGTTTGAAAATATTTTGTTGTTTATCAAAGTGTTTGTCTTTGCTTGTCCTGAAATTCCGAAGCTGAAGTTCAAATATTTACATAGATCTAAAGATACTCTGTGTTTGTAGCGTTAATACAGTTTTGTTTTTGTTTTCTCCTTCATTTTTAGCTACCGTTTCTATAGATTAGCGTAAATTGAATTCCAGTAGCTGAGTATTTGGGACATTATTTGCCCTTGTCATATTTATAAACGATATGCTAGATGTGTATCTCTCTATGTTTATTTGTGCTTGTTTGTGTCACCTGAACAGATAGAAACGTTTTGATTTGGGAAAATTATGCGATGCAGTTTTATTATTTATCCATATATGATTTTAAATGGCCTACATACATATTTTATATGAAGCGATATATTTGGATTATTATAAAGCGATACAAAATAAATCCTTTCAATCTATTAAAAAAAAAGATTTGCGGTGGATAGATTAAATATATATAATATATCTTGTCATTTTAGAAGAAATTTTATAGATTTCGATTTTGAGATCGAAGTATGAAGTATGAAGCTTTTTTTTGTTTGTCTAGACATTTAAACCTCTGTGATAATTGCCTTAACTGCGTTCACGATAGTTGTGATAAAAGATAAAAACAAATCATATACTTGATATTAAACAAATTACAAAATTAAAACCTACAACAGTTTTAAGGTTTGTAAAATTTATATGATTCATGTTGAAATCGAGGGTGACTCAGAAGTAGTTATAATCCTTATTGAATACCAATTCTTTGGCACTATTAACTGAGACTCTGACGCTTTAGTGAGTCAGAACAGATATATTAAATGTTTGGGACTTTGAAACTTTGACTAGAAGAGAGTCACAGTAGATATGGCTAAGGAACTCGTAACTCTTGTTCTTGACAGTCCAAATCCAAGGCCAACAAACAGTTCCATGCTCTACTTAGCGCTGGAAGAGTGTGCTCCGCATGTTTCGATATATTTAAGGTTTATTTTATTTAATTTTTTTTTTACATTTTTTAGGGAAAATGTTCGAGGCATAAAATGATTTATTATATTGAAATTATCTCATGTAAACAAGTCAAACTGCCAGTGTGGCTAATGCCACTTGTCGGCAGCGCAGCTACGCCCCCTTACACACACCCACACAGTCAAAAATTTTTTTGTTAATTTGTCTAATGAAAAATGTTGAGGAAAAGTCGGCCTATTGCGGTGGCAGTGAAAGGAAAAGAGCGAGGAGTTTTTCATTGAAGGCGACAGTTTTAGACAGTGTGCTATCTCATTCCCACTCACTTTTTGACTGCAAAAATATTTAGCACGAAGATTGATGATGACATTAGCATCATTGTCGAAATATTTTAAAGCCGAAAAGGACTCGAGAGAAGACATCGAACGAGTGAAGACGACGACGACGAGAGAGAGACAAAGGTGATGCCAAAGACGGCAAAGGAGATCGAGACGAAGACGAGATGTGAAATTGTGTCGTGCCAGAAGCGTAGAAATGTTTTCAAATTTGTTTTTGTTGACATTTTAATTTGCAAATACTTACAGAGACAGCCTAAGTAGCGTGTGAGTGTGTGTGTGTGAGTGTGTGCGTGTGTGTAAATGTTGTGAATCAATTTTCGTTGAATGCCAAAAGCTCACACGAATGGGGCAT
This sequence comes from Sphaerogastrella javana, assembly GCA_037040025.1. Taxonomy (NCBI): domain Eukaryota; kingdom Metazoa; phylum Arthropoda; class Insecta; order Diptera; family Drosophilidae; genus Sphaerogastrella; species Sphaerogastrella javana. The sequence continues at coordinate 13,942 of JBANCZ010002913.1, forward strand.
TAATTGAATTAAATCGTCAAGAGCAAGAAAAGACGCTGGCTAAAAGGCGGAGGCGGTACGGGCGGAGCCCTGCGTCAAGTGGATTTCAATTTGGAGCTCAGAAAGTGTTGACTGTCAGCCATTGGCACGCACACACACGCACACACACGCACACACACACGCGCACACACACACGCACACGCACAT
>JBANCZ010002914.1:0-2500 GCA_037040025.1 Sphaerogastrella javana
CAATAATGGCGCAATGTAACTAAAATACATTGCTGTTAAATGCCAAAATTAATACAAATAGCATTTTTTGTATTTCTTTGCCAGTCTAAATAATTATAAAAAAATAATAATTAATTCTTAGTGCATAACATTTACAAATTAAACATTAAATAGACTTATCGATAACATGCAAGTTAACAGCGCAATCAATGCAGGCACGTGCACATGAAGTATCGATTCCCTCAACAAGTTTTGAGTACTTTTACGATACTTCGAATTGCAGTCAATTATCGATACCGATTAAATAAACAAAACAAAATAAATAAGCCGGTACCATGAAACCAAAGTGTATTTTACCAAAACCAAAACGCAATGAGAACGATGACTATAACAATACAATAAAAGCCAACAATTCGAAACAGATTTCACGCACGTATCATTGCCGCTTTTGCCTGTTGGCCTTCCCCCGATACCTTCTCTGCAAGGCGCATGAACGGCCTTGCGATGCGCGCATTTCCCAGATGCACATGTGCAGATATTGCCTCACGCTGTATGGGGATGAGGCAGTGTTGCAACGGCATGTACAGCGGAAGCATCCTGATAGGCTCTATGTGTGTTTACAGTGTGGCACTACAGGCAAACGCTACAACTCGTCCGTATTTCTGTATAGGCATGTGGCGTCCTGGCATGGAGAGCATTCACTGTTCTACTGTGCCATGTGTGCGAACAATGTCGATGATGCCAAGACTTTCAGTGCTCTGAGCCAGTTGGTAGCGCATGCCGAGAATGAACATCAGATGCGTCAGAACGAAGGCAGCGTTGTGGACGATACAGAGGATCTGGAAATGCTTGAGGAGAATATTGATGAATTGCTGCCGTCTGTTGACTGGGATGATGATCTTACATTCTGCTGGCCAATGGACCTCGACAAGGAGTCCTGTATTGGTGATCCAGCTTCAAAACCCAAGCCCAAGCCCAGTGGCTATGTGTGTCCCCTTTGTGCGAATAGCTACAATGGCAGCATAAGTCTCTTGAAACATATCGAACACTCGCATCAGCGCAATCCCCTCACTTGCATCTTCTGCGGGAAAAAGCACAAAAATCGTGAGGCAATCCGTGCGCACCTGGATCGTCAGCATGTCCTGTTGCGTTGGCACATTTGTACGGTGTGCCAAGCAGATTTCACCACTGCCGATCATCTGCTGAAGCACATGAGAAGCCGGCATCTGGAGCGTGTCCACATTTGCCCGGAGTGTGGAAAAGCCTTTGCCCAGGTTAGCCATCTCACAGAGCATATTCTCACCGAACGAGGACACGTAAAGCACATATGCGGTCTATGCAATACACAGTTCTTTCGCTCCATCGATCTAACACGACACACACAATTGAAGCATCCAGAATCGTAAAATGGTAAGTGTTTTAAATAAATCTATTTATTTAAATTTAAATCAATTTAAGTGTAATGCATGTGTTTCCCATAGATCATAAGGAGTATTACAGATCAAATGAATGTTTGAACATTTGACTAGAGTTTAACATTAAAGCGATTACAAAAACACTGTTAACTAACAGCGCACCTGCTGCACTCACACACGCCCACACACTAGATTCAAGAGAGTGTGCAAAGCTTTAACAGCAGTGTAACAGAAGCTAACAATACGAATCAGAGAGGGAGAGATAGAGAGAGAGAGAGAGCAAGAGAACACGATAGAGAGCGAGAGAGCGCACGCGAGAGTAAGGCTAAGAGCAAGCAAGAGAACACGATAGAGAGCAAGAGAGCGCTCGCGAGAGTGAGGTAAAGAGCAATCGCAGCAGCCGTGTAAAGCCGAGCGAGGCGTCTGTTACGCACACACAGCGCGTAGGAGAGCAACAGCAGCAACAACAGTAACAGCAGCAACATCAGTAACAGCGGCAAAAACTAAAACCAATAACGTTATTGTCATTTAAAGTCTCGCACTTGGCCCACAGCGTCGACAGTTTTGTACGAAACGTGCTAGAGTTTGGATTAAAGTAAAACAGTAAAACAGTAATAACGTTTAATCGCACGAATACAAACTAAATATTTTTAAGCGCCAAGTAACAACAACAATTTGTTTAATTATACTACAATTAGCGTACGTGTTTTAAATCGTGTTAAAAGATCACACACTGTTAAAAAGAAAAAAAAACCAAAAATTTCTGACATTTGTGGCTTTAAGAATTGTTAATAATAGCGTGTAAGTGCTCTAAATCTGTTAAACAAAAATCAAAATGTTAACAATTTGAATAACGAACAACTAAATACAAAAACCAGTAGCGATCAACGATCAACGGCGACCCTCAGCCTTTCAACAACTTTTTGTTATTGTTTTTCTTTTTTTATTTTTTCAGTATATTTTTTTTTTAACTGTGTTTCATTTCGCTTTTTGTATATATATTATGTATTGACATTATTTGATTCTGTGTGTGTGTGTGTGTGTGTGTTTTTTTTTATGTTTTTCCATTTGAATGATCGCTTAGAAGCGGGCCAAAAAGCCTTTGT
>JBANCZ010002914.1:7500-14127 GCA_037040025.1 Sphaerogastrella javana
AGTCAGCTGATTTACGAGTCAAAGCAACCGGGCTAAAAAAACAAACAAACATTGTTCATTCAGATCGCGAAAGCACTTCACTCGATAATACCCTGTACCGGAACTGCTTACGCAACGGGGTTATACGTTTTGGTTCTTGTGTTTAAAGAGCACAAAAGCGTCCACTAACTTAATGCAAAGTCGATTTATGTGTTACAGGCAGAAGAAAGCGTGCTTGACTCCGGAAAGTATATATATTCTTGATCAGACTGAGTAGTCGAGTCGATTGAGCTATGTCCGTTTGTATGAACACCTAGAATTCGGAAACTTCAAGGGATAAAGTATTTATATTTGGCACGATTATAGATGTGTAGCCTACGCAGACCAATTATGTTTCAGATTTTGTATACCCGCTGCCCACACTGGATATCAATATTTTATATCGCCTTTTATTACATTCTAGCTCCAAAATAGAGCCTGTTATCTATTTTGGAACAAGGATGTCGTGCTTTAAAATTACACGAAAACGTTGAAACCGTTTCATTTTTAAAAGCCGAAAGCGTAACCTAAACCCATATTTTAGTCTATCGAAGATTGAAACCTATATAGGAACGATATGTTTATTCGGTTTCCGTTCCTTATATAATATATACAGAGCTCTGCTATCATATTCAAACTTCGAAATAAAGATTCGATTTACAGAGCATTGAGTGTACGAAAACTTGTTAATGCTTGTGTTTTATAAATATAAATATAATGTATATACATATATATGATATGATATATAATAATATTATATGTTGCATATATTATATATATATTAATATAATATAAAGAACATGTTAAAAAACATGCATACGGATTTTAGTCTACTGGGTATTTGATAGTCGATCAGCGCTTTTCTGCTATCCTATGATTATTGTCATGAAATCAGTTTGATGATATTCTTTATTGATATGCCTGACGCATAATTAAACACACAAACACACACACACCCACACACACACACATACAAAATTATGTTTATATATGTGTGTGTGTAAGTCCATGTGTGTGTGTGTGTGTGTGTGTAGGTATGCGAGGGTGCATGTGTGCGTAAGTATTTATGATAACGCTGCAATTGTTGCTAATGTTGTCGTTGCTGATGATGTTGTTGATGTTGTTTTTGATGATGTTGTTGTAGTTGTTGTTGTTGTTGTTGTTGTTGTTGTAGTTGTTGTTAATATTATTGTATATGTACTTTTATATCAATGTCAAGTTAACCATAAAAAAAAGCTTTGTTTTGTTTTGTTTTTTTTCGTTTTTTTGTTGTTGTCGAGCAAGAACAGAACCAACTGCAGCAACAAATACTGACCCCAATTTCGAGTTGAGTCTGTCTGCACTTGTGGGTGTCTGATTATGAATGTGTGTGTGTGTGTATGTGTGTGTGTGTGTAAACACCTGTTACATTGACTAGAATAGTTGGGCTGACTAACCATAAATAAATCAGTAGAATCTGTGGACGAAAGGAAAGAACAAATGAACTGTCAGTTAAGCTCACGCATTGTAAATTTTGGCCATAAATTGTCAAGCTGACAAATGAAAAAAGCTTTTTCTAGGCAAATATTATGTTAATGTTAAAACAAAAAAAAAAAAAAACTAAATACAAATCTCTTCCCTATCTCTCACTCTCTTCGTCTCTCTCTTTCACTTTCATTTACCCTCTTTCCCTTTGTTCTATTTGCAGACAGCAGCCGTAACAGTTGAACAACCGTTGACATCGCTGTTAACTTAACAGCGCAGCGTAACAGCCATTTAGCCATGACACAAACCCAGCACACAACGCGCAGCTGCAGCAGCAGCAGCAACAATGATTTACAGCATGCGCAACAGCGACGCCGCCATCAAATGTCCATGCAATTTACCGCTATGATATTGCTGCTATTAATCAACTGTAACTTAGTAGCTGTTACTAGCGCCGCAACAGCGCAATCGCGTTTCTTCTATACAGCCGGAACGGGAACGGGAACGGGAGCGGGAGCGGGAGTCGGAGTTGGTGCATTACAACAGGGCAAGGTGCGTGCCCAGCGTCAGGCGAACGATGATGCAGCTGGTGTTGCCGCTGAGACGGCAGAGGCGGCGAGCTGTTGCCAAGGCGCTGCAGCAGCTGCCATAGAGCCTGTCACGGTGAGTACACCGTTACACAATGTGGCGCCAATCCGGCGTCACTGCATTCGCATTAAGTGGGTCAACGCGACGCTAGCTGCCATTTGCCACTTGCGCTTGCACTTCCAGTTCTAGTTCCACTTGCATTCGGTTGTGACAGCTGCTGATGCTGCTCCGTTTACTTACTGATAACGCTTGGACAGCGGCGCCATCTTTTCCCACTGCCACAGCCTGTAGTAAAATCTCTCCCCTGTCTGCATTCCCACTACCCGCCAGAGCAGGCCACATCCCGTGGCTGGCATTGATAATGGCCGAGTTGATTCCAAGACAAATAATTGTAGATCGGATTACGCTCTAATTAGGCGTTACTCATGTTACTTCTATTTGCTTAGTGTTTTGTTTATGCCCGCAGTCGACGTCAATTCAAAGATAATTCCCCCAATTCCCCATTTCTCTACACCTACAACCCTGTATTTTGCACCCTTTTCCCTACATTTCACGCTGCGGGAATTGCTGGTGCAGTATTTTTGTTCTTTTTTTTTTTGGCATATTTTGTGCCGAAATGCAAACAAATAGTATCTATAAGATATACAAACGGTAGCTAAAAGATACAGATACAATTATATGAACAAATAGAGATACAGCTACATATGTGTATATAGTTAGGTACCTTTTACAGATTAAATAGATTGACTTAATTTATTTGCAATAAAATCTAAAACAAATAGAATTCGATACAGTGTGTGTCTCATTCAGACTCAGATAAGATGGAATTTTATTATTTCCTGTACGGAATGTAATTGCAATTCATAGTTCTTTGGAATTTTACCTAATCGTAATACATATAGGCGTGGAAACTTAAGTTTCATAGTATTGTTTTAAAAGTATTATTTCTTGTTTTAAGAAGTAATCATAAATTGCAAATATACTTGATCAGAGTTATAATCTGAGTGGGTCGAATCATACAAACCAATATGAAAATGTAGAAAGATTGGGGAACTTATGGAACTTTAATTATAAAATAATGATTTATACATGTTCTATAGTATTCTTCATGATCCGATCTTTGTTTTTTTTTATAATAAATAATATCTGATGGAATTGAGAAGAAACTATTATGAATAGTAAATATCAAACTGTATCAATTACAGAATTGATTTCGTAAACTTAAAAAGCTGCATCGTAGGTCAAAACCATTAGAATCATATCAGGACATTTAAGATTGAAATCGAACCAGATGTTATAATTAAAACTATAGAATTGAAAGTGAATTATTGTTACGGTCGAAATGAGTTTTACAATTTTTATACATTTTCGTTATGCATGTGAGATCTTGTTACCTACAAAGAACTCATTATATTCGCTTGATTCATGCGGCAAGAAGTTTATTGACTGTGACATTTTCAATAACTCAATAATTAGCACTTTCTTTGGTCTCTGGCCAAACTGTGTGTAAATATTTATGTTATTTTATTAGTACATATATAAAATGTCTATAATTAGTTAACCACCAAATGACAGATATGATTCATGACTAAGGCACGACAACGATTCGATTTATGAATAGCGAATGAAGTGAAAACGAAGCTTTGATTCGAAAAGACGTCAGAACAATGTGTCAATCGTACAATCGAACAATCGAACAACGGAAGCTAATGGGGGGCACGTGAGAATGGGATATATGTGTCTATATACGTTATATAGCATAGTTCTCAATGCAGGGATCGTGCATATAGCTGCCACTTATAGAGGACCTGAAATCGTTGCACAACTCTGAGTCATCATACAGAATTGGTTCCAGCTTTACAGCTCTATTTCCGTTTGACAATTCAAAAAAAATATATATATATTAAATAAATAAATAGTAGTAGAAACAAATATTTCAGTTTCTATGCACTGCGCGTGTTTTTCATTTATTTGTTTATTCTTTAGAATTTGTGATAGCGTGCTACGACGTCATTGTGCTCGGTTCTCGTTAGCCAGGCTAACATGACTAATCTAACAATAGCAAAATATCAAGTTATCATAAGCTTACTTTTCTCTGCTCGACCAGACATTGGCACAACAATTGTGTTGCCTCAGTTGTGCTCTGTTTTTCCATTTTCTCAGCTCTTCCCCTTTTCTAGATACTGTTGATCATTAGCACAGCTGTCTCTATATAGTAAACAAACAGTTCCATGTGATCGAATTAAGCCTATCGATTGAGCTTACGTTGAATAGACTAGACTGACTGACAGACTGACAACCTGTTAGCATTTGAAAATTGTTAACAATAGATGATGAAGTATTACACGATTGTTAGCTATACTATAGATCTATAAGCGAAATAGGTCAATGGAGTCACTCCATTGTAAGAGGTACGGTTTAAGAACTATCATACACTTCAAATTTGTTCCAAATGATTTGTCGTAATAATTCTACTATTATTTTAATGATTTAAAACGTTTGCATTTAATAAAAATATATTTTCGGATTTCTATCAAAATTACTTAGGGAAGTATATGCTAAAATGCCCCATTGTAATACCGAAAATAGGCCGACAAAGTACTTAAGGTACTAACTAGTAACCTCATTAAACCTTGCTATGTAACTGTGACGCCCATGAATATCAGATAGAAAAGATCAACTTCGGAAAGGTCAATAACAGACGAAGGTTATGAACTTGAAAGTGCGTTATTCTTTACATAATACTTAAGTACAGACGTTAGTTGGTGATTAATGAACTACATATAAAACATTCTGAGTCATGACTACTTCCTTCTTATAAAACGAAATGTCTGTGAATCTTTATATCCTCCCATTTAACACCTATACCAATTCCATGGTCTAGCTTGTGATGGCAGGTGTAGAACTTCAGGGATTCCATAGGCACTGAGTAAATTAGTATTCGTGGCGGACGCGAGGCTCTTTTGAAATGCAGTAGGCCCTCTTTGTTTTCATAGATGCGTCACCTGACAGCTAGCTGGAGTGACGGCAGGGCATTGGGATTATGTAATTTAAACGTCTTCTATCCGACCTGCTGCGGTTTCGCATTGCATTTGACTTGATTGCTTTGATTATGTGATTCCCCTGGTAGAGAATTGTGATTCAATGAATCTAGTCTCATAAATTAATTAATTTACAATCTCTTTCGCACAGATGACACTAGAACTGAGCAACGTTACCGCGGATTTCAGCGATACCGAAGGTTCCGGCGATTCCTCATCCAAAGGTAAGTTTAGTTAATACTACGCTCCATATATTACTAAACGGTTCTTCTTCAATTTCCGCTCACTCACTTTCCTTTCGCTCTTGCTTGCTGTCAATTGCTCTACGCTTCCAGAGAACTTTAAGCGCAGTGTGGCCCGTGGTAAGTTACTCTCTGCACTTGCCTCCAAATGCTCGAGGATCTACTGATGCTCTTCTTTTCTATCTATTTGCAGCTGCCATACGCAATGCCACTCCGGCTAGCTGCTCGCCACAGCCCACAATTGTCGAGTTAAAGCCATTGACAGACGCCGTCAATGGAGGCGAACAGACGGCGGGCAATGTCTACTATTCGCCAGCATGTACGCGCATCAATCGTTGCAACGGTTGCTGTGGTTCCACGCTGATCTCGTGCCAGCCCACGCAAACGGAGGAACTGCAGCTGCGCGTGCGCAAGGTGGAACGTGTGGGGGCGAGCAGCAGACGCAGCTCTGCGATTGTTACAGTGGAGCAGCATTTGGCTTGCAAGTGTGACTGTCGCATCAAGGCCGACGATTGCAATGCCTACCAAGAGTACCGCAAGGATCTGTGCCGCTGCGAGTGTCAAAACACAGATGCGCGCGACAAGTGCCTAGAGCAGTCGGACTACAAGTATTGGGACGATGCCAATTGCACCTGTGCCTGCCGCTACAATCAAAGCTGCACCACCGGCACTGTCTTCGATGAGGCACAGTGCAAATGCACCGATGTGAGTGGCGCACATTGAACCACCTCCACAATTACCCATATAATCTCCCACCCAACTGGTTCTCACTCAACTCCTGTGCTGTACTGATGTAGCCAATCGCTGTGCATGTGGCTCCTTTGCCTCTTGGGCTTTTGTTAGCGTCTGGTTGCGGTTCTGGTTGTGGTCTTTTTATTAAGTTACACTTTAACTCATGCACAATGCAATTGTTGCCAAATTAGTAATTCATTTTAATATGAGATCAGTATTAATTTAGTTACAGTTCCCCATGAGTTCAACTCTAGCAATAAGTTCTATACACATTTCACTCTGTCCGAACTGCGAACATATAGAATAAGTTCTTAGAAATACAAGCAGACCGCTTAGATCGTATAATTCCGATTACACTATATAATCAATTCATTAAGATTACAATCTTCACTTAGTACATCAAGTTTTCTGTTTGTGCAACTTTCATATGTGTAGAAGAAATAGAATTACTTTCCCGTTCCATTTGTACAATTAATCGAAATACTTTATGATGTTTTCAATGTCAATTATTTAGTAACGTATTACGAATTATGCATACTCTA
>JBANCZ010002915.1:0-14127 GCA_037040025.1 Sphaerogastrella javana
CAGGGTGTGCTTACCCATGGTCGTGTGCGACTGCGGTTGAAGAAGGGTCACTCCTGCTATCGGCCACGTCGCACTGGTGAGCGCAAGCGTAAATCTGTACGGGGCTGCATTGTCGATGCCAACATGTCGGTGCTGGCATTGGTTGTCACCAAGAAGGGTGAACAGGAAATTGCCGGTCTGACAGACACCACAATTCCACGTCGTCTGGGTCCCAAGCGTGCTAGCAAGATCCGCAAGCTGTTCAACCTTACCAAAGAGGATGATGTGCGTCGATTTGTTGTGCGTCGCCCATTGGCCGCCAAGGATAACAAGAAGGCCACCTCGAAGGCGCCCAAGATCCAGCGTCTCATCACCCCCGTTGTGCTGCAGCGCAAACACAGACGCATCGCTATAAAGAAGAAGCGCCAGCAAGCATCCAAGGAGGCTGCTGCCGATTACGCCAAGCTGCTGGCGCAGCGCAAGAAGGAATCTAAGGCTAAGCGTGAGGAAGCCAAGCGTCGCCGCTCCGCCTCCATCCGCGAATCAAAGAGCTCCATGTCGAGTGACAAGAAGTAATCATTTTTAAAGAAATCAAATCCAACCTGGGGGAACCAAACAAAATTCAACATCTGCCCCAAAGCTATCGTATAAGAACCAGTAATAATATAATATAATATAATATAATATATCAATAAATATGAATGGTGTATGAGAAAAAAACGTCGACCACAGTGTTATTATTTTTTTCCATGTGAATCTCTTGTGCACGTGGTGGGATCTCTATGATCTGAACTAGGATTATGCCCTGCTAGAACTTGTTGACAATACCGTGACTTATATCTATGATCTGCATTAGAACTTTGTCCAGTAATATATGCAATATCATGGCGTTTATTAGACTAAATGCATTTTTATTTATATTCATACAGTCCACAAAACGTTGGGAATCGTTTTGTTATGCGCTGCGTATCCAAGAAATTCTGTTTTGAGGTAGGTGCAGCCACAGAAGAGAGCACTGGCTGTGTGAGACAATCGGGGGAGAAGAGTCGTTGGCTGTATATCTCACCCCCACTCACTCTCTTGGTCTCTTGAGTAATAGAGTCTCTGATAGACTGAGCAAACAGTCAGAGCTCACACAAAGATATATAGATACATTTACAAGCGAGACGTGAAGCAAACAAAAAGAAAAACCATGAGGTGTCTAAGGAGTAGAAGTAGCTCTAGTCCAAGACACTCTGACTTGACTTCACATGTTTGTTTTTATTTCTTCCCTATTTTTTTCGGTAGAGAAAAATACATTTCCATAAATATTTATAAATTTTCACTGAGATAAAACGAGTTTCTCCTATTTTCCCTGCTGCGGCTGTTGGTCTTGCTGTATCATGCTGAGTTTTCTCCACGCGTTTACCAGGAAAATGCGCCTGTTTCACACACAGAGTTTTTCCAAACTGATACGTCCTGTCTCTGTCTCGCCTGCAGTGTGTTTATCTAGTAGTTGTTCCAATAAACTGAGTTGTCATTTCGTAGGGTATTATCTATATATTCCAGGCACAAGTGTGCGTTTCTTGGTCCGTCCTTTTGATTGATGATGATTGTTGTTGTTGGTTTCCAGGTTTAGGGAAATCGTAGCACAGTAGCCAAAGGATTTAGTACTTGAATTGCATTCCGGTAGCCGAGGTACATCAATATTTGCATATATAAATAAGTACATAATACTATCGCATTGCTCTATTTGCATTGCATTTTAAAATCCATCAATAATGGACATTTCAAAATGTATTTAGCATTAATTTCGAAATGGGTCTGTCACAGCACAACTCCTGAGTCTGACCACAACGATTTGTCTGAACGGAGCCCAGACAAAAGGGATAAGCCCAAGTCATTTATAAATGTCCTGAACTGTGCGAAGAGTCGCTCGGTTTATATTAATGATTGGTCATTTGCCAGGTTACTACAGATCAAACGGTAAGAGATTTTGTGTGCAGATAGGGATCACACTTTCTCAAATTCTAAGACAATTTAAGTGCTTGGAAAATACGTTTGAGTGAGGAATATAAGCATATTAATTTTGAAAGTTAAGGAATTGTTTTCAACCCTGCTTTTTAATAGTATTAATTATATTTTCTAGTATTGTGCTTAGATATAAAATAGATCTCTTAATAGCTTAGTATTATAAAATAACGTCTTTGAAACAGTAGAACAAATTATCTTTTATCATTGAAAAGCATTAAATTTTCCCATAGATTGCTCTACCTTTATTGCACCCTATCGAGAACACTTCCTCAATTACAAAGTTAAAGTCGTTCGAACTAAAACGGAAATATCCTTAACCATAGCGCACCTGCACCACTAACAGTAGTGAGTCTCAGTCGAAAATTGGACTTGCGGTCACAGTTCGTGAGCGAAACAATTTTATGGCAATTTCCTCAGTGGAACCGAACAATAATTTATGAATTTCTACTACCTATAGTATGAATATCTTTCTTATATGTGCCTTACCTGTTTGTCTGTTACCTTACTTGCTCTGTCACGCTGAGCTGAGCTGGGTTTTGGGCTGTTTTGTAGTACCACACGTGTCATATAAGGTAGGGCCGTATACTAAGTCGGGTTTTTACTTAGTATCATATCTTGCTACTCGGGGGGGTTGTTGTTGCTGATTCTATGTTCCGCTCGATGCGATAAGGCGCATTGCATTCATAATGAGTGTAACGTATATTTTATGCAGCGTCCGTTGAGGTTTCAACTACTAGACACAACGTAGATAATACATATATGTATATATATGAGCATTATAACAATGGCGACCTTCAACTTGTCTATGTATTTGGGTTTGAGTTCTTATCACGTGTGTTTAATGTTGAGCTATTAAAGGTTGTCTAGAAGGCATATCAGTAAAATGTTGTGGTGGGCCGGAACATTGTTAAGCCTTAGATCTAATTATTGTCAAATGTATTAGATAAGGTGAGGGTAGTTCGCTTAAAACCGTAATCTAAAGAAGCTTATCTGTCAAGTGCTAGACATACCTTATGATCGTATCAGTTTCGATATACCAGCATTAAAATGTAATGAATTTAATTCCACAATTCGTTTAATTCTCTTTATTAATCCAGCCAGCATTAAGAAATATTATTTCGTTAGCTAAACAAATAGCCATCTAATACCCGCACGTTCCAAATATGTTGGGCAATCCTTTGATGATCTGCCCTTATAAAGGATTAAGAGTACCACTTGAAATACACCCCATTGTGCGCCGTTGTTACCTCGTTCAACTTTTACTATTTTTACTCCTCGATTCGACGCCTTTTTTCCGTGTGTTTACACAGCAGAATGCAACCCATATATTATTACAATTTTTCACGACATCCTGTAGCAAAACTCATATATACTATATATCGTCAACTTAAGGAAATTACTTAAAGGGATCACGAACTTACCCCTCTCCCCACACCCAAAACTTCATCGAGATCGGGTGTCTTGAGTTGTTTATATGTTTCAGGCATGACTGCAACTCAACGCCGGCAGAAATTTTTTCAAATTTGTTCAAAACTGTGTAAATTTACGTTCTTTATTTTCATTTAGTTATTTATTTTTTTTTTCTGTATTCGAGTTGTGAGGGGTGTGTCCCATAAACAGAAAACTCTGCGGTGTGTCTGCTTAGCACTCGGATATTGAAAATTGGGAATTGAGCATTGTGTCGAGGGGGAAACAATAGGGAGAGACGCGTCTTGGCTGCCTAATCGATCGATAGATCGTTGCCTTTTTGGGGTGATTGCACTCATGGGCATGGTTTTAATTATATTAAATTTTCTTTATACTACGTTTTTTTTAATGTTTTTTATAGAAAAAAACCCAAGTATTTTGTATGTGTGAAGTGCAAAGGGACAAAGCAAATGATGTCTTTAGTTTTTGACTTCTATACTTTCTTGGTTTTTATGCAGTTTAATTGCCATTGTGCAAACAATATAAATCGTATTTTATTGCCTTGCTAAAGTAATTTAATTTTTTACGATTTTGCACATAAATAGTGGTATTCGAAGCTTGGGAATTCAATAATTCGAAAATGTACGCTTTAAGCGACCGTTATACAATTTTTGTTTATACCATTTTATATTTATAATCTTTACACTCTGCTACGTGTCCTACTGCACTTTTTCTCTCATTATTCTCCAACAGTTTTCACTGTGGCCCCAAGTCACAGTTGGAAAGTGAAACTGTGTGTCTGCTTCGCTCTAAATCCAATTTGTTTGGTTGGGATCGGACCCAAAAAAAGAAAAAAAATAAAAAAATCCAGTTTCAGGTTAAACAAACCGAAGCCAAAACATTTTTATCTACTCATCGCATGTAACAAAAGTACAGCTCCAGCCCAGGAGCAGCAACAACAAGCATTTAAAAATGCATTCAAGTCGAAAACTTAATACTCTATACAGCTAGGAGTAGTTTGTTGAAGTATATCTATATATTTATATTTTTATATATTTATATTAACTATATAATTATAACTATATTACTAAAAATAAAGGAAAATAGTTAATTGAACATTTACAATGAGCTTTAATCAATAGATGCGTTAATTTTAATAAACTGTCTTCCCAAACGGAATGCTCTATTAATAGCGCCCAACATTCAAAAGAGCATTCAAAACAACGTTGCTTCTTCTGCTCTGCGCTGTGATCATCATCATCGAGGGTTGCTGTATCGACTTTATTTGTATGGCAACGCTGTGTAGTGGTGGTTGTTTGACATTTCATTTTGTGGTTGTTCTGCGCTCTCGCTATCACGCGCTCACGCTCTTACACTCTCATGCTCTCATGCTCTCGCGCTCTCTATGCAGAGAACAACACGCTTTGAGCACAGTGCTGAACGTTTGCTCACGTTGCTCGGCAGATCTAGCTTTTATAGCGGCACTTCTCATATACTCAATCAATTCGTTACAGCTAGTTTTAGCTGTTTTTTCAGAGAGTAAGTAGCCATGCGCTAAGCAGCGCATATCTGAGAGAGAGAGCAACATTGTGAGTGAATAAATGATATACACGTATAAATATCATTTTTACCCGTTTGGTAGCTCAGTCTTGTTATTCTGCTCGTTGGGTTCGGATCGTGTGTGACGCCTCTGTGCGCACCGCAAGACAAAATATTACCAAATATTCAACATAAAACGCGATTTACAATTTATATAAATGGATTACAACACATTAAGTTGTATGAAATATATAAATTAAAACAAAACCAAGCAAATCAAACAACAGTGCTAAAAATACCAATTAAAAAAAAATATACAAACGAACTGTGAACTCGTCAGTTTTGTTGGTTTTTCAGTGGCTTTTGCTCGTGACGAATTGAAAGATTGAATGTGCAACAGAAAGCCAAAAATATAAAGAAACAACGCACAATTTGTTTATATCATATTTCTAAACAAATCGTATTGCAACAACAATACCAATAATTTCACTTTTAAAACGAATGCTAAAAACACAGAAGCAGAAGCAAAACCAAGAAGAAAAAAAATACTGCAACAACACTGCGCCTCATACACGCATACGTTTGCTCAATTACACACACACAGAGACATATACACCAACACAGGCCAACTCGTTTTGGAGACTCGCGTGTTTGGGTGTGTGCGTGCGCGAGTGCGGAGAGTGTGTGTGTGAGTGAGTGAGCTCGCCCCTCTTTTAGCTACGTACAGGCGAGCACAGAAAAACAAAAGTTTTTGGCGCCAAAAGTTTGACATTTCGCTTTGTTCGTGCAATTCGCAAACAAGTGTGCAAAGCGTAGGCAGCAAAACTGCGTCGCATCACAGTCCCCAAAACACACTCAGAAAAAAAACATACAGAAGACAATAGAGAAAGCAGCAACAACATGGTCAGTGCACGCGTGCTCAATCCCATGTTGAGTGAGCTCTGCAAGATGAGCGCCAGTCCCGGAGTGAGTCGCAATTTACCGTATGGCCGTCAATTGGAGCGCATCAAACGGAATCTGTTTGGTCCCAGTGCTGTGCCCGCCAATCAAACGAATCTGTTGGAAAGCAAAACGTGAGTAGTGACTTACACAAATAAAAATGCATGTTTAAATTAACGTGAATGTATAATAAATGGAATTTTGATTGTACAGCAGCTCCTTGGGTGCTGAACTGGAACGGCATCAGGAAGTTGCCACACAGAAATGGGGTTTCGATTTTCGTGCGGATCGTCCGCTCAATGGCAACAGCAGTTTCATCTGGGAGCGTGTCAGTTCCCAAGAATCGAACTTTGCCCCACAAATGTACACCCTTACCCGTGCTGCCCATGTGCGTGCCATTGTCGCTGACAGCACACAGCCCAGTGACATGGATACGCTGCTGATGGAGCGTGCCGATCGTGAGAATATGGCCAATTCATCGCTGGACTCCAATACAGACAACGATGATTACGATTCACAGAATGAGTCACAATTGCCGTTGGTCGCCTCCACATCTGCCGCTGCAGCCGCCGCCGCTACCGCCTCCTCCAGCTCGAACTCCGCCTCCTGCAGCAGTTATACAACGCAGCAACGCAAGCGACAGCCAAAAATCACAGGTGAGTTACTGTACCATGTATACCCCTATAGTTCCCAAGGGAGGCCCTGGATCGTTGAGGCGTATCCTTTCCCAGCGTTACGCCTGATTGCACCCCGAACTTTTTATATACATTGCAATTGCCATAAACCACAATGAGCGGAAGTTCCATTCGAGTCGGCAGTGCGTGAGTTCCCATGTGGGAACCGATGCTTAGATGGTCATAGAATGCAGGGAATTCAAACTTATATATTAGTATAGTTTCTAAAATTATATAGATCTCTAAATTTCACTAGATTTACAAGTTTTGATAAGAAATCTTTACTACAGAGTCGGCAGCGAGTGAGTTTCCATGGGGGAACTGACGTTTAGATGTCCATAGAATACCGGGAAGTCAAACTTTTCTATCAGTATTGTTTTCCAAAATTATGTAGATCCTAAAATTCCAAAAGGTTCTTAAAGTAAATTGAAAGTTTAAGTCAGAAATCATTCATAGCTTCTAATAATCTTCCCTATACAAGCTCAATTAGTTCACAATGCATCGACCCTTTCTTAGTTAGACCTTTGTGCGTGGGCGTTGAATGAAAACCGAAAATTATAGGGTATGCTTTTAGTTGTATTCGTACTATGCAATTAGCCATGTTTTATGTGATTTAGTCAAGAGGGAACATTTTGCATTTCTATATAGTTCGAAGTGTATTGCCTGCAGCTGGTTTTTGCCCCCGCTCTGGGATCACCATCAATGCACGCAACATCCCTGTGGCTGGGCTTGAGTCTGTCTAGCTGAAAGTCGTCGCGGGGGTTGATTTCCAAAATGCGATCATTGCATGCGGGTTCCCTTTCCCTTGCTCTCCATGTCTTTTTTGTTGTAAATGTTAACAGATGTGCGCCTGGCTCTGCTTTTTGGGCTGACCTCATTAGAGAAATGGAAATTGGGAAAAGGGGGCAAAGTAGCTAGAACAATGTGCCGTCAGCAAAGCGCAGCAACTTATCAGCAGTTGTAGATTATAGCATTTTTTATACAGTATATATATATATATATATATTATACTATGTGCAATGCCATAGCATTATTAACATAAAAAAAGCCAAAATTATCTGTTCTGGTCAGGCGCCCGCATAGGTCAACTCTCTGTTGCAGTTGAGAGCCTTGACTCGGGCTGTGCGTGCTCTAGTTGTATGCAGACAGCGTGTAATTTATGCAACTATGCAACTTGTATGTATAAGCCACATCCATTCCCTGTCTCTGCTACTGCTGCTGCTGCTTCTGATCACAGCGGTCTACCTGAACTGAGCTCCTGTCTGTCGGTCTGCCTATTTGTCTGTGAGCTACCCCTGCGTGCAACCCCTGACGCTGCCACGTGCCACAATTCCAAATCAAATAAAAATGTGCAAAAACAGGCGGCGCCTGCTGCTCCTGCTGCTGCTGCATAGCCCCTACCCTATCCCGTTGTGCCATTCATCATATTGTATCAATGACCCAAGCCTAAGCTGAAGATCTATAGCTCAATAGGGGCAGAGCTGCCAGCTGACTTTTCAATTTGTATAATTACTAAAATGTGTATTCCATTCATCTCGTTTTGCAGAGTTCATGAAGGAGCGCAAGCGTCTGCCACAGGCTCCAAAGCGTCTCTCACCCGCCAAACGTATGCGCACCAACTCCGGCAGCAGCAACTCCTCCAGCTCACACGGAGCGCACAGCATTGGAGCGCATTTTAGCAGCCTGCTGAAGCGGACGCGCAACAACAACAACAACTAATACAAATACAAACATCTATATACAAAAAGGAGGATGGGGAGAAACGAATAACTCAACTCATTTGCAATTAATTATAAATACTTTTTATTTTATTCATTTTTTAAGTCACTGCAAATCGAAAGTTTCTCGTTTCGCTTTTTTTTTTATCATTTCATACGATTTAGTATTTCTAAGTTTAATCGAAATAAGTGCGAAATTTTTGTGCAGTGCAAGGGCGAAAGTTGCGAATATTAACTGTAATAGTGTTAGTCTAGTGAACTAAACTAGAGTACAATTGGTACTAGTGCTAGAACAAACTATTATTGTAAGACTAGATTGTAAGTAAGTAACTATTTAAGTACGAGAGCTAAATGAAACTTTTTTTCGATTTCTCTATATGTGAAATGCCATAAACTAAGTGATTAGTTCTTAACACAAAAGAACCAACTAAACAATAATTCTAATATCTATAGACACTTACTGAAAACATTCAACTTTAACTATGAAATTTTGTAATAATTAACTATACATTTTTAAAACAATCAAAGGCGAGCAATCAAATCCCTTTGATTGGTTTAAAAGTAGCCCAAACTTAATGTTACTCTGCTTAGTTCGATTTGTTTATAAACCTTTGTTTATACATTAATTTTTAAAAGCAGAGCTGCATTGACTTTGTTATTCCTTAAAAAAAAAACCATGTACAAAAACAAACAATAATGAACTTAAGTTTATTAACTCTAGTTTATTATTGTTTTGAGTTTTTGTAATTGAAAAGAAAAAATGTCCTTAAAACGACCAGTGGAACAAAAAATGCTAAAGATCTAAGTCTCATATACATACTATAGTTCAATTTGTCATATATTGGAGATATGTATACACATATATCTAAGGTATATTGTATGTATTCCCAATTGTTCACAAATTGTCAATTAACTCTTAACTGTATAAATTATTGCTCTCTCTCATGGTTTGCCAAATAATTTGGCAAATGAATTGAGCAATATTTCAATTTGCTTCAATAACTATCATTTGTACAAATTTCTGTATAATTATATATTATATATATATATACAAATGTATATATATATATAGAGTGTATGCTAATTATATGCTTAGGCAGAGCCTATATTATATCGTAATTGTATAATGGATTAACAATGTAAAAGATCATCGTAGTTATGTAAGGCCCTAGTAGTTTAAAACAAAATCCAAAGTATTCACTTAATTATTTATATTTAATTCATACTCTGTGTGCATAATACTTCAAATCATACTTCAATTAAAACAATAAATATACAACAAAACAAAAACAAAAACAAACACAATCAGAAACTCAAACACAAACAAGCAAATGATTATTTGAATTATAGCAATTAATTCGATTTACGATTTAATTCTCTATATTTACAAGAATTTGTTTTTGTTGTTGATTTTTTTTCATTTTGTAGACGTATTTGTTAATACGTTTGTAGCTTAAACTATATTATTTAATTACGTTCAATTTTTGTTTAATAATAAAGTTTTGTTTTACTTTTCATTTTCATTTTCATTCATTATTATTTATATTTTATATTTTTACTATGAAATATGCAGGGGAATTGCCAAATATTTACATATATGTATATTTAAAATCCCCGATAATTCCGTATATTAATCATTGATAATGCCAAGCTTTGAGATCGAATATATAATCTTAATCTTAGAGCGAATATTTTAGTCTCATTTTGTGCGCAGCTGTGCGTGGTTCACTGTGTTAATTTTATAAATTTATACTAATATAACAATGTCAATTTTGTGGTTTCTCAGTATATTATCTTTAATGCTAATAATCACTGCTAGAGCAGATAAGGTATGTAGACATATACTTATTCCCAATTTACCTATCCATATTTATGTATGATCTCTTAGTTTCACAGCCAAGTCTCGGCGAAAGTAGATCGACTAAGACAACAACTCGATCAATGCCAACAGGTCAGAGATAATGAAATCAATGGATGCGTGGAATCTAATAAAAAACTTGCTAAACTGAACAAAAGTTATCAAGATCTCAGTATAACCAACTATAAACAATGCAATGTTGAAAATAAAAGTTTACGAACTCAATTGGAATATGTGCGGATGGAACTAAACGATACTATAAACCATTATTCTAATTTAATCGATAATCTAAAATTAATAATGGAAAGGATGAATGAAAATATTAAAGAAATCATTCCGCTGGTGCCCACAAGTTGCCGCTCCTTTGGTGCCTCGAATGAACTCCATAATATCTATGTGCCACACATAGGAGCTGTTAAGGTGCCATGCATGGGTAGTATAGCTGAAGGTGGCTGGACAGTCATACAACGTCGTATTAATGGCAGCGTTGACTTCTATCGCAACTGGGAGGATTATGTCAACGGTTTCGGTGATCTTCGAGGCGAATTCTTCATAGGTTTGGAGAAGCTATACCTTATGACAAACTTTGAGAGGTATGAATTGTTAATTATATTGGGTGATGCTAATAATCAGTTACGTTATGCCCTATATGATGAGTTCCGCGTGGGCCCCTCTCATAAATTATATAAACTGGAATCCCTAGGCTTGTATAGGGGCAATGCAGGCAATGCATTGATCTACAGTCTAAATCAGAACTTTAGCACATACGATGCTGATAATGATTTCGATGAGGACAACTGTGCGGAGGATTTTCATGGTGCATGGTGGTATAAGGCCTGTGGTGCAAGGTAATTATAATAATACTTCAATTTTTATAATATTTATACTTATCTAATTTTGGATATTCTTTTAAGCAATCTCAACGGATTGTACGTAAAAGGAAATTTAAATTATGATAACATGGACAAGGGCATCACTTGGGCAAGCGATGATTGGCATGACTGGGAGTATTCCTATGAGAATGTAATTATGATGATCAGACCTGTGATTAGTTGATTTTAATGTTGTATTTATATATTTATATGTATATGAATATAAAATGAGATAAATTGTATATGTATATAAGATTCTAGTGTTTTCTAAAGTCTTCCAGAAATATACTTACCATCTAATCGAAATTAATTGTGATTTTATATACAATTTTTAAATTGAACACTTCGATTAACCATAATTGTGATTGTAATAAAATCGTTACAGATTAAAGATATAGTATTTCTCAATAGGATTTTTTTATTTTGTCAATAATTTAATATCATATTCATAACTTACAACAAATACATAAATAAGCTTTGATTTTGTTGCATTTGGTTAACAATTATGAATTTAACTAATTTTATTTTTAAACTTTAACTGAGTTGAGTTGAGTTGAGTTTTCAATTGTCGTCCCAATTTGATCTCTATTTACTAGATATAGTACATAAATTATGATCGTATTATACATAATATTATACAGCAAGTGGTGCGAGTGCCAAGTGTTTGAGTGTTTGAGTGTTTGAGTATTCGAGTGTCACTATTTCCCCGTTGCCTTCTCCTCGAGCTGCGCCTGTATGTGTCGCACATTCTGACCGCCGCTGGTGTGGCTGTGTCGCTGGAAGAACGCATTGATGGAGCTCATGGAACGATACTCGAGATTATCGCTAACATGCCAGTCGACGCTGATGCTTTGATGGCGACCCACCGGATTCCGTATCTTCGTCTCATTGTATTTCTCCAGCAGATGCAGCAGGCAGTCCTTGGTCGTATTGGCCGCCTCCTCCAGATTGACGGTCTGATGCGTGTCGGGCAGGCCAATGGGCACATCCCTACTCATCTGATTGATGCGGAACTTGGCCCGACGACTGCTGGCAGATTCACACAGCACATGATTGCTGCTGGCATCAGTTGCCGTACTAGTGCTGCTGCTGGAACTGATCTTCGAGCTGGTCTTTTGCAGCTGTGTGCTCTTGGTGTTGGCTGTGCTAATGGTGCTCACTGTGGACTTGCTGCTGCTGCGCAACTGGCTCTGTGACTTGGCCCAGCCACTGGCATTTCCATTGCTTAACTTGGGCGTCTCCTCAATGGATTGCTGCAGGCGCACAGTGTAACTGCTAATCTGTTGCTTGCCATCCTTGTCAAGCGTTTGACTTTGACTGCTGGTGCTGCTGCTGGCGCTGTTCAGCTGGCCACGCGGCGTTACACGGCTGCTGGTGCTGCTGCTGCGCGTGCTGCTGGTCCACTTGTTGCCATCCTTGCTGGTGCTGCACTCCGTGCTACTGCTGCTGCTGTTGTTCGCTGCATTACTGTTACTGCTGTTGTTGGTTTTGTTGCCATCGCCCAGTTTGGTGTTAATCTCGGCCAGCATCAGCAGATGATCCGAGAGTTTGCGTATCTCATCGGCAAGATTCACACGCTCCCCAGAGCTACGACGTCCCAGCAGATACGTAGTATCCGAGTTGCGACGATCGAATGTGTGCAAATAGCTCTTCATGCTGCGCTGCTGCTGGGCGCTGCTTTGGCTGCCGGAGAACTCATCGAAGTTCTCGTTGAACAGATGTTGCGGCGTGGGCGTGGCACTGCCAGATGCGCCGCTTGGAAATAGTTTCTCGCGGGATTCGTTGATGGGTGTTGTGGCCACCGACTGAGGACTGTCCGCACTGCGATTATCCTCATCCTCGCCAGGTGCCTGCAACTCATCCGCCTGCTCATCGTCTGTTAGCGTTGCTATCGATTCACATGGCGATGGCGAACAAACTGGAATGTTTTTACATATATTTAATAGATTGAAATTGATCATTACATAAATAAACATTTAGTTTTTGTTTTTTAATAGTATTAATTAAGTTTAGTTACGAACATGGAGTATATTAAACTTTTATTCAAAAAAAAAAAACTTGTACACAGATATATATATATATATATAGATATAGATATGTATGTATATCGTTTTAGAATCATGCAAAGAGGAAGATGGGTTAATTATGTATCATAACAGCCAGCTCCTGACAGACAACACACTGTGTAGAGGCATCGTTTCTTAAATGATGAGCTTCATTCATGTGCTACTTAGTTCCGATAAAGAGATGCGAAATATTTACATTAACGATATAATTTTTCAACAACAATTTCTACTAAATTTCAGAATAATATGCGCAGCCCAAAAATTATTAGTTTGGTATATATCAAAAATGAATTTTATAAGATTTTTTTAAAAAATTAATTTAACCTACAAATATGATATGATTTAATCAAAATTTGAATACAATTTGTTCAGATGTTCGAAAATTCGATATATAGTATATACTATAATAAAAATATAATATCGATTATAGATACCCATCAAATGTTAATTACATATTAAAATTTTGGTATTTGTCTTATGATTAAATACAAAATTGAATGTAGTTATCCATCAATACCAATTAATTACCATGAAACTTGTAATTGAAGATGATAATGATTTGATTATGAATATAATATGAATATTAACTGTCATCATAATTATTCTGAAATTTTTACATACAATACACAGAATTGGAATACAGAAAATGTAGATTTGTATAACTTACATAAACAAGCTCAAGAGTTAATCAACGAGTCGATCGTTTTGGCATGAAATGAAGTTTTATAAAACTTGAATAATTTGGCAAATTCTATGCTTTAATTTTATGATTTGTTTATATTTTTATTTATATTTATTTATTTTTTTTGGTTTATCAATGATGGAGCTTACCTTGTCCTTTAAGCACTGATAACTGTGGCTACATCTTGAGCTAAACTTTCAACTACATGGGATTCAGGATCGAATAACATATAGTATTGTGTGATTGTGTGGGATTTGGAATGTTTTGAATTGAGCTCTGGCAAATGCATTTGAAAGAAAGGTTGTTGTTCTTTGTTTTCTTTTTTTTTTTTTTGGTAACATAATTCAAATTGAATTAAGTATGCATACACATATATGTAT
>JBANCZ010002916.1:0-14122 GCA_037040025.1 Sphaerogastrella javana
GATACTATACTATACAGTATAAAAGATGCAAATGTGCATCTATGTTCCAAAGCAGAACGTTCTTGCTTCTAATTTGCGCCCGCTATTTCGATTTTAAATTATGGGCTCCTCAATATCTCAGAAGTGGGGGAAGGTATCCAGCATTTGAAACAAACTTGATCTGCTTGCAATCAAAACCATTGTTCGTGCAAAATATGAATACTGTAGCTCTTATAGTTTCCGAAATATCTTTGGCACAGAACAACTTGGTGCTGATGCTTACAATTGCAATCATAACTTAACGCTACAAATTTATTTGACACCCATTACAACAAATCTGTAAATGTATTGCCTAAACTGTGCAGTAAGGCAATATTTCTACAGATCTGCAATACATGATTCCATCAATTCAGGGTTTATCTACAAGATATAAGAACACTGGGCTTTCTGAACAAATAATTGCATTCGATAGGTATTGGCTCTTCTTTTGTATGAAAGAGTTGTTTGTTTTTTATGTACATTTTGAGCTCTTGACGCTTCACTTCTACTCTCATCTTATTAAGCCATGGTCCATCCTTAATTAATCGGTTTCTAAACAAGTAGTTCTTGCAAATATTACAATCACAACATTTGGGCTCAATTGATTTATTGGCAACAGCCACAGTTTTTGGAGTTAATTTTGTTTTGTGTTCGATTATCACTTTTTTTTCTGTTGGAGTTGTTGGAACACTTGGTATTCTAGGATAAATTTTTGTATAAGGATAATACAACAGTTCCTTGATGTTTATATCATGCAGTGGAATATTGTCTAAATCGCTTGGCTCTAGATTATTTCCAAACAAATACTGTTTGAGTAAATTTTTACGAAATTCAAAGCTGTCTTTAAACTCTGATTCAGATGATGAATTAGAAACAAAGGTCGGCCGAACGATGGGCTTACGCGTTGTACTAGATGGCTTTAGATTTAATTCAACATTGCGCTTCCAAGAAGGTTGATCTGATTTATAATTCATAATATTCATTGGACTTGGCATAGGTAACGCTACTTGGACTTTTTTATATTTAGGTGTTGAAAAACCGAAAGTATATTTCTCCAGTGAATCCGTTGATACAAATAGATTATGATTGAACAGTGAATTGCCCATAAATTTGTTAAAATTTTTTTGGCGTTCGATTTGGTTTATATCTCTTAATTTCGCATTTCGATTGTTTGTCCTATATGATTTAAGTAATTGTTTGCGTATTTTCGAATTCGTTTTTCCAAACATTACAGATTTCCGTGAAGCTTTCGTTAAACGCATCAATTTTTTTAAATGAGCGTTATATAAAAGTTTATCGGTAAATTTTACTTTCATGTCATCATGTTTCGCAATATCTCCTTCAATAGTTACCTTTGGGATACTAGGTCTAACGTTTATGGAGGATATTGTATTCCTCTGCGTAAGAGATTTTCTGGCGAATTCTTTCCATTTTTCCTTTTTTCGAACTAAACATGTATTGGCTATTTGTTTCAAATACTCTTTATATACTGATTGTAGTGAATCATTTGGCTCAAAGTGATGCAACTCAGATACTACGCTGTCACTTGAATGCTTTGTTCCACCCTTTTTTTTAATGTGTCTACTTCCGTCATTTCTTTTTATGGACGATCGAACATTATTCGCATGAATATTTGAATGTTCTGACTCCGGTACTGACATTTTATGAACAATTTTATTTCGTTTACTTGATTTTTCACCTCGATGAGTAGGAAATATCTCAGCCGAAATCTTTTTGACAAGTTCTTTATTTAAGCTCCGAGTTTTCAATTTATTACGTGACTTGTAATATAAAATACCTCGATGAGTAGGAAATATCTTAGCCGAACTCTTCTTGACAACTTTTTCACTTAAGTCCTGAGGTTTCAGTTTATCACGCGACTTGTTGTATCTCTTGTTGAACATCATGTGCTTTTTAGAATGAGTTTTTTTCTTGAGCTTACTCTGAATACTGAAATTATTCTTATCTCCATTTTTACGGCGATTATTTGTCATGCCTTCGAGGAAATTTTTAATGGCCGATCGAATACTAATCGGCGGTGTGTTTACCTGTGTTGACGCCGGTACTGGAACTTTATAAACAAATTGTAGTCGTGTAGGGTATCTCATAAACGAAATCTTCTTAGCAGAGTCCTTATTAACGCTCTGGGTATTCGGTTGATTGGGCAACCTGTAGTATGTATTTTGGAATGTCCTATTCATTGCTGAATGCGTTTTTGACGTAAGCCTGTTTGGCGTATTCTGAATGCTGTACAAATTATTATTTACTACATTTTTGTGTTGATTATCCGTTATTCCTTTAGGAATCTTGATAAATACCGATCGAAGACTATTCGACGGAGTATTTGACTTTGTTTGCACAGTTACTGGCACTTTATAAACAAATTTTTCCTGGTATGATGAATTTTCTGCTTGATGATTAAGTAATTCCATACCCGAATTCTTCGTTAGAATTTCTCTATTTATGCTATGCTTTTTCGGTTCATTAGACAATCTGTAATATCTATTTTGGAATAACCTCTTCATCTCCGATTGCGTTTTTAACGACGGAGTACTATTTAACTCTGTTGGCACCGTTACTGGCACTTTATAAACAAATTTTTCCTGGTATGTTAAGTTTTCTGCTTGATGAGTAAGTAATTCCATAGCCAAATTCCTCGTAGTAATTTCCCCATTTAAACTATGCTTGTTCGGTTCATTACCCAATCTGTAATATCTATTTTGGGATAACCTCTTCATCTCTGACTGCGTTTTTAACGACGGAGTATATTTGGATGCCAACATCCCGTTTTGGGAAAACCTCTTCATTTTCGATTGCGAAAACGAAAGCTTGTTTGGCGAGTTCTGAATGTTGTACAGATGATTATTTTCTACATTTCTGTGTTGATTATCCGTTATGATTTTGGGGAACTTGCTAAATGTTGATCGAGTACTAATCGGCGGTGTTTTTCTCTTTTCTGGGACTTTATATACAAAGTTTTTCCAATGTCTTGAGTTATCTGCTTGAGGAGTAAGTGTCGTGGCCGAACTTTTAACATTTTCTCTATTTAAGCTTTGTGTTTTAGGCTCATTGGACGATCTGTAATATCTAGTTTGAGATATCCTTTTCATTTCTGATCGCATATTTGACTTAGGCTTGTTTGGCTTGATCTGAATGCTGTCTAAAATAACAAAGTTTTGCCTTGTCATTGGACCTACAAGAGGATCGGACTGGTATGCCAAACGATATGGACTTTCCTCTGTAAACCTATCGGTGTAGCCCTGCATATTGTGGGATTGTATTTGCATCGATGGTTTCATTGGTTTGGTGAGTATATGGGAAAATGATGTTCTTGCTAAGGGGATTTCTGTTAAACAATGCAATTTATGTAATCCTTCAGCGATTATATCAGACTCTCTTGAATTGAGTTTGAGCAACATTCTAGGCAAATCGACATTATGTTTGAAGCGGTGGTCTGATCCCATCATAAATGAAAGCAAATTTTGAATATCAACTATGACTGTAAAATAATGCATACACTTAAATAAATCCAATTTTTTTTTAGTTTTTATAATAATTTGTTAGGAATAAAAAGTAAAGAAATTGCAAGATTTTTCCAGTCAGAATCAAATTGTATTCTCCCGTAGGCATTTGAGGCAATGTCAAAAATTTGGTTTGTTGTTTTTAGTTTTCTTTGTATTTATATATGGCAAATTTAACAAATTGTAATATATCATTTTAAAAATATACATACATACATAGATACAGCTAAAAAAACAGCTCACTACAATCTGCATACTGCATAATGCAAACCGAGTTCTGCACTCTGCAGTTTATTCTGCTCACATTTGTTTTCCATTTAGTTATCAGTTGATAATAGCTAATAGAATTATAAATATACATACATATCGTACATATAGAAGTATATATTGGTATTGTTATATGTATATATGTATATACTTTACATACATACATACATACATACATACGTACATACATACATACATACTAGTTTACGTTTACATTTACGTATAAGCTTAAAAATTACGTACAATCACACGCACTTAATTTACATACTAGCAAAACACATCGATTTCATTCTGTATATATATAACATACATATATATATAATATAATTCTTCTTCTTCAATTACTTGTGCAAATATAAATAAAATTTCGTTTGTATTCCTTTCATTATTGTAAATATTCTTTTGATTTAAAAAATTTGCATTTTAGCTGCACACGTTGGAGAAGCAAGTTCTTTTTGATTTATGTTTTCGTATTAGTTTAATTAGTATCTGTGTGTGTGTGTATATGTGTGTGTATATGTATATAATTCATATTGTTATAATTTTTAATATTATATTAGATTATTATTTAAATTTATTTCAGTTTCATATAAAACAATAACTAGTCTGAAGACCTTGTGACTAGACGGTTCGTTTTTTATATTTTATATATTTCATTTTTGTTTTCTCCTTTTGCTGTCGCTGTTTGTTTAACTGTTACGCTAATTAGTTATTGTTTATGCTGATAATAGTATATAATAAAATATACATAATGTCGTATATGTATTTATATAAATATACATATATGTATATATAATAGCGTACATATATTGTATATAGAGAGTTCAAACACAGACACACAAATCGACATGAAAACGACAAATCAAATAAGCCGAACAAAATTCTATATATCGTATGATTCCTCGTTTTTTTTTATTTTTATTCTCTTTAGACGTTCCGTTTCCTGCTCCCACTGTTCCTGAGTAACTTTACCGTTCCCCCCGCCCCAATTGATGTTTATTCCATCTCTATCCAATTGCCGATGCTGCTGTTGCTACTGCTGGTGCAGCTACACAATACTCTCACGATCCCGCGCTGTTGATGCTGCTGTTACGCCTTGTACGCTACTCGCCAAGAATCCACCACGTCGCAGTGTAGAGTCATTGTTGCTGCCAGAGATGCCACCGCTGCCAGTGCGCATGCCGTTGCCCTTGAAGAAACTTGCCACCCAGTTGCCCAGTTTGCCGCCACCGACGGCACTGCGTGTAGTACGTGGATTGGGTGCACCGGCGAGCATGTCCTGCCCCAAATAGCGGCCAGGTTGTTCCTGTCGATAGCCATCAATGTCGGCGGCATAGCTGACGCTGTTGCCATGTCCGCCAATGATCGGATCCATATGCTCCAGCGAGTGCCAGCGTTTGGAGTGCGCCATTAGGTCCTCGGGCGGGGTGGTAAGCGATGCCTGACGCTGCAGCAACGGCGATTGCATCTCCTCGTCTATGCTCATGCCGCCATTGCAATTGTTATTCAAGTGTTTGGCACAGCTATTGCGTCTGCTGCTGGCGCCGGCTGGCACAATGCTTGGCATAGCATTGGCAAAGCTTGAGGAATATCGTAGCAGCGGTAGCTGTCCATTGTCGTGACGCATGAGCAGACCCAGCTCATCGTCATAGCCATCATTGGCATCCACCGGGTTGGCGCCCAGTTCATTCGTATTCAGCTCCTCCTCTTCGTCTTCCTGCTCGGCCCGTGGCGCTGTCTCGCCATTTGGATTGCCACTGATCAGCGAGACGCCCGTATCCAGCGACCGTGAATTATTCTTCGAGAGCTTCGAGGGTGGCAGCTTGGCGCCGCGTTCATGGCGCTTGCGCAGTTGCTGCAGTGGCATCGGATCCAACGAGCGTGACTCACGCAGCAACAGCTCAGCCACGTGATGAGCTGCAGATGCAGGCGCTGCCACTGAGCCGGCTGCGTCTATTGGTAACAGCTGTGCGGCACTAATAATGCGATGCGGCCGTACCATGGCCAGCGGCTTGTGCAGTGCATTGGGTTGGCGCACCAATTGACCAGCCGCAGCAGCAGCAGCTGCAACAGCAGTATTGCTGTCGCTATTTAACTCCAGGTCGCCATCGAGTATGGCGGATTCTTCGTTTGTATCACAGTTCGTTTCATTTGTATCGGAATGATTCAGCGTGCTGAGCGATGCCTGCGCTGATTCCAGCAGTGCTCCGCCCACAAAATTACCGCCCAGTCCATTCAATGAGGGTCTATCTCGTTCCCTTTCTCTCTCTCGTTTAGCCGGCAAACGCGGCGAGTCCCGTGCCACTTGATAAACCGAACCCTGCAGACTATACGTCGATTCCACATCCGTTGGACGTGGCACGCAGCTCTGCCGTCTCGAGCCAGTGCCACAGATGTGCATGGCAAGCAAACTGGGTTGCCTCGAGTCCGGGTTTAGCTTGGGGCTCTTGCGCGGACGACTGAATAAAGGCGGCGGCATATCTGTCATATCCACATACTTCTTCTGTATGGCCTGCTCATTGGCGCCCGTAAGCCACCAGGTGATTACCTCACCCTTGCCCTTCATGCTGACCAAGCCGCGCTTCTCCGTGATGTAGCCACCGCCTAGTTTATCCAGCGCCAGCTTACACCTATTGGATATGTGTATCTTCAGTGCTTCGCCATTGCTCTCCATACGCGAGGCCGTGTTCACTGTGTCTCCAAAGAGGCAATATCGTGGCATGGTCAGACCCACAACACCTGCCACCACTGGCCCCGTATGCATGCCAATACGCAGTTTCAACGTCTCGTTGGGTCTGTGCGCAATGCGATGCTGTTTGACTGCATGCAACAAATCCAAAGCCATAGATGCAATTTCCCCCGCATGACGATCGCCATTCTTAATGGGCAAACCAGAGACCTAACATGGGAATATATGGATTAGCTGCATGGCATTGAAATAAAAGCAATGATACTTACCACCATGTAGGCATCGCCTATGGTCTCCACTTTGTAAACATCGTAGCCCCTGATGATGCGATCGAACACCGTATAGAGATCATTCAGAAAGTTCACCACCTGCAACGGTGTGCTCTCTGCCGACATTGCCGTAAAGCCTACAATGTCACTAAAGTAGATCGTAACCTGAACAGAAGTAGATTATATAAAATATAAGTAAACTAACAGAGCATGATAGTGATGGTGCATCAACTCTCACCTGATCATAGGATACAGGTTCAACGCCCTGACCCATGGTCAGTTTCTCAGCCACAGATTGGGGCAGCATGCGATGCAGCAGATCCTCAGTTTTCATTTTCTCCTCGCACAATAGACGCGTGCGCTCTGTGACAATGTCCTCTAAATTATCAGCATACTTTTCCATCATTTCCATCATTTGATCCATGATGTTTTTGGTTTTGCCGCCACGCATTTTCTTCAGGCGATTTCTAAAATAACAAATGTTAAAGTTTTTAAAATTATATGATTATGATTGGTAATTAAATTGTTTACCGTATGGCACCGAATTCAGGCCGCTCCTCAGGATTCTCGGCCCAGCAGTCCTTAATGCAGGCCAGCACATAATCCGGACAGGATTCGGCCTCAATTATTGATTCGACCTCTGGTCGAAATGGCTCCTCGCCCTTCATGGGCAGCTGTTTAACTAAGTCCACAATTTGCTTTGGTTCATAGTTGGTTTGTCCAAATGGACCCTTACGACTAAATATCTCGTACATTATTATGGCAAACGCGTATACGTCACCCTTCTGGCTGCCGTGCATGTTATGATTACGCAACAACTCTGGTGCGCGCCATAGTTGATCTACAGATTGGACAAACAAATACCAAAATGTCATATAAATTGTATAATTAAAATTAATATGTGTTTACTTCTATAATGCTGATGCTCTCCAATGGACTCGCTTTCGGCGCACTGTCTTAGCTCATGCAGTCCAAAGTCGGTCACCTGCAGCATCCAGCGTGAGGTGACCACACAATTCGATGATTTGAGATTGCCATGATAGATCAGCTGCGAGCTGTGTATGTACATCATGCCCTAGAAATAATTATACATTTAAGTATTTTATATTAATAGAGTAGATTTGAATATAATATTTTATAAAACTCACTTTGATCAGATCATTGATGAGCGAGGCTATAAACAGATCATCCAATTTGATATCCTCATTCTCGATGATATCGTACAGGCTGCCCTTGGCGCAGTAATCTGTGACTAGCAAAATGCGTGTGGGTTCCACACAGGCGCCAATGAAACTATTGATGTTATCATGACGCAATTCCCGCAGCAGACGCATCTCCTTCATTATCTCACGCGAGATGTCACGCTTGCGGGGAAACTTTAATTCTTTAATGCGCACCACAGCGCCACGTAGACGCGCGGTTGATGTAACAAATTGATGGGACCAACGCGATCCATAGCTCTGAGCGCTCATCAAGCTGACCTGGAAGAGAGTTTGACACAATTAGCATAGAGCATACAATAGCTGTGACTGTGTACATACTTTGCTCGGTGATGAAACAATTTCATTGCCCGAATAACCCTTGATTTCGCATATGTCAATCTTCCACAGCAGACCCTCGATTTCCAGCTCGATCTTCCACTTGCGATAGATGGACATGGTAATTACACCAGAGCAAAATAATAATACGCCCAGCACCACAGCCGCTACCGTGGATGTATAGTGTGTATCGTCCTTTATGCATAGCTCATTGGCAAATCCACACATGGGCTCGTCTGTGGGCTTCTCACCACCGGAAGGCCAATCAATCGAACCATTTATCAATTTATATTCCTATAAAATATTATTAAATGAACAACATTAATACAAATTGTATAGATTTCATTATAATGCATAAACTCAAAGTGCAAAAACTAAAATAATAAAAGAAGAGAAGACGACTCACTCACTGGAAGTTCTTCGCCTTGATGGAAATACGCCACGGGCACCATATGATAATTACATCTGATATTCTCCGATATATTCCATTTGTGTGGCTTATACGCCAGCACCGAGAAATTACCCTCTGAATCGCCATACTGATCGATCTTTATGGTGGAACCAGTGACGCCTATTAAGGAGCACAAGAATTTTAAGTTTAGTGAATATTTAATTATTAGATAACCATATGAGGGGTAGTAGTATTACTCACTCATATAAGTACGATTTTTAATAATAGTATCGATGACACGCGTGCCATTGCTGGCCACTTCAGAGATGACCTCATCGGTCAGCAAACGCTCCTCCATGCGCAACATTTTATCCAAGGCCCAGGCATAAAGCTTGACGGAATCATATAAATATGCCGCATAGATCGATACAAACTGAAAGTGAGACATGATTTATGTTATTGTTTATCTATATAGTGTACAAATAATTGTATTGATTCAATAAAAGATTCTATTCTTTCAGTTATAATTAATACCTGCCTATATCACGTATAGATTCATATATGCAACACACCTTACTAAATTTACTTTTGGAGAAGAGCGGCGGCACCTTAAAGTTAAACGGCGGCAACGAACTATAGTTGCGCACTTGTTCCGTGAATTTCTCGTAGCCCATGGTGGGCGGGGTGGATGCCACAACCAGCAAACTGCGAGCCAATTGATTAAAGTTTTCCGTGCTTTTGCAGTTCGTCATGCGATTGATTTGATCCACTTTGCGCAAATACTTTTGTGCCTCCCTGTAACAGATATCAAAAGAATGCTGGTTACCGAAATGCATTATTAGGCTGGGCATTCCAAAGTACTTACCGTTCCGAATAGACCATCATATCCACATAGATGACCATGTACTCGCCGCGTGCAAATAGACCCGCTGTCTCCATGGAACTCATGAAATCGGTTAAACTATTGGCCGAGCCAAGGAACACATAGATGCGTGTGCGATTCATGGTGTTTTGAACTACCTGTAGAAGGCATAGTAACATTAATAATTACTACAATATATAGACATATATATAGACACTCACCTGATACCAATAGCCTGTGCGACAACAGGACATCATATGCTCGCAGCATTTGCCATAGTCATCCATAAACGGATGCTTATGATTAATGGTCATGTTCTTCTTAATTGCCTGTTCCTTTAACAGATCGGCCACCGTCCCCCAGACTTCCTCATAGAGTATAGAGAACTTATTCCATGCATAATAGCGCAGCAGAGCAATCAGCGATTTGACAACCTGCAATCGGAACAGAGGATGTCAATGCAAAGTGTGAAAATGTGAACTGTAAAATGTGAAATGTAAAAATGTGAATTGTGAACTCTGAACTGTGAACTGTAAAATGTTTTGCATGAAAAGTGAATGGAAAAGAATGTAATCAAAATACTCGACATGAATTTATGTAGATGATAACTGCTCTAACGTATGTATATACTATACATATATTAAAGCATATTTCTTGTAGTTTGCTTCTGCCAATGCTATATATTAAACCTGTTGCCAAGAGGCACATATACACACACATACACACACACTCACCTGCTTATCAGGGGGTTCGGTGCGTGCAAATGTTGGTATCGAGGATGCACGATTTTCTGCGCATTTCTACTTTCCACACAGCAGGCAACAGAGACATTGAAATTTTGTATGAAAGAAAGAAAATGTAGACAATAAAATATTGATGTTAATAAATGGAAAGTGAAAAGAAAAGTGCAGGAATAAATAGGCTTACATAGGATATCATTGGAATGTTGCGACTCTGCGATACGATTGCCTCCACATAGCATGGTCCTTCTGGACCAAATATGGTTGCAATACCATCGCATATCATCTCGGTAATGGCCTTGGTGGCCAATACCGTATCGCCCTTGGTATCATTCCAGCGCAGCGCTAACGTTACATTTGGCAATAAATTTGGATCGTTATTGATCTGTAAATTAAATGGAAAAAAAAACAAAAATTGATTAATCTATGTAGATTTACAAAATTTGAGATGAATTGATTAATTTACCTCATTTAATGCCATAGTCAGCGCACCGGATATGGCCAGACCCTGGCGGTCCTTGAGATCGCCAGTGAGGGCCGTTAGATAGCCAACAGTGAGGATGGTATGATTGCTACAGTCGCGTACTGCCACCGAGAGCAATAGTAGTAAATTAAAGGGCCAACGCGTCATGGCCCCTTAGGCCGGGGCCGTTCAGCGCGACGCCAATGAGTGCTAACACAGATTTACACGCTGCAACGAGAAGCAGATAAAACATATGAGATATGAGCATATACATATAAGGCTTAAAGCTACGACATATTGGCTAATAGGTACAGCGAGCACAGGGCATAGGGCAAAGGGCAAAGGCAAGGGCAAAAGTAAAGGCAAAAACATAGGTGTAAGTGGAAGTGTGAATCAAGTTAAAAAAAAAGGAATTTGGCTAAAGTAAATCCGTATGTTTGACAAAGTTAAACATACCAACACACACACACACATACACACACAAACACATATACATGTACAGATAAAAGTAGCATGAGACCAAGTCAGACAGTTGACTTCAAATTCATTGGCTTCTGTTTTTAAAATAAAAATTCCATTGGATTGCTTGCAGGCAGAGAAACAGTCTGTAGTTGCAATATCCTTCTGTTCAGTTCAGTTATTTGACTGGCAAATGTCAAAAGTTGTGCATACACACGGCCAGATAGACAGATAGACAGACAGTCAAACAGACAGATAGACGGGCAGACACACAGACACGCACACAAACACACTTATAAGTATGCAGACAAACAAACATATGCAGAAAATGTTAACTTGAATTCCCGACCTCATCTGAATCTACTTAACGTTTTTCCTTGCCTTGCTTTCTATCATTATATCTTTCGACTTTCTTCTCTTATCTGACAAGCATGTTTATACAGTTATGCCCAAGCCTCTGCAAACGTGACTGTGTGTGAGTGTGTATGTATCTATGGTTATCCTTGCGGTGATTCTGCATTGTCCATCATTGTTTCGCTTAAGCCCTGTTTATGCATTCCCCATGCGCTGCAATTACACCCCCCTTTTCCATTCTCTTCTGCCTAGCAGTAGCCACCTCTTTAGCGAGCCACTGCATTCCTATTATGATTCTTGTTGTTGTGTGCATAATGCATACCATTATTTTATGATTATATAATTTCGTTTATGGCATTATCCTGATGGCGTTGTTGCTGTTATTTCTTTTGCTGCGGGATTCAATCTCTCTCCACAGTTATGCCATGTTTGACTTGTGTTAATTGGCTTATGGTTGAGTTTCCATAGAAGATTGCAGAGGGAAAGCGAGATGACAACATTGTGAGAGAGAATATATATATATATATATAGAGGGAGAGGGAGAGAGACACATGTTATATGGTAGCTCTAGAGAGGTCGATGTTTGGTAGCGGGGGAAGGTCGCGTAAACATGAAAATGTTTTGTATGAAATTAGCTCTGGATTATTTATTTTTAGGCATAGTAAATGTGAAATTACGGCACAATATTTGTGCTAAACAAACAGTTGGCATGATTTAATTAACAGCAAGCAAATACAGTTCGAAAACAAATTTAATATGACCATAATGAGCATATAAATTGACCACAACCTTATTCGTATACCACATTTCAAGGCAACTTAAAAAAAAAGCTCACTTATGAAAAAAAATATGAACTTAATACCAGAAATTCTAAGAATTTATTATTACTGTGATTATTTTTAGTCGATAGATAGCAAGTGTCTCTTTCTTTGTAGCCATCTTTTCTTCTTTGAATTGGAGTAAAAATTAACATTTATGACACACTTCCCATTTATAAATCGTGTTCAATTACTACTGTTAATATTGTAATTAACAATTAGAAGTGAGCTCAATGAGCGCAACAAAGGTTGAGGGTATTTAGTCAAGAGGGGACGGAGGGCGGGTTTCTCCAATATTTTGGGCGCCATTCCGTTCATAAATCGATGGGAAATATTTGCACAACTATTTGACACTTGGTCAAATGCAAAACCGTCGCCATTTGCAGGCAGAGTCGAATAATAAAATTAAAATTAATAAATTTGTGGCACATTGATTAAATGGCTTAATTAATAATTGCATTAAATTATGTAATTTATGCACTTAGTACTATGAGAATATTGAATTTTGTATAAATTTTACTCTACTTTAGTAGACAAAAAATAACTTTTGTATTAAATTTGTATGGAAAACATTCGATTAGACATTCAGTTTACTGTCTAATTGCATTCATCATGTTGGTATTTTGTTGAAAATAGTTTTTTTCCTTCTTTTTTTTTGGATGTTGTTTCTCTTTCAAAATTTTACGTTTTCGGTTTTAATACTCCTCCACTACTCCTTCGCGGCTAAAGTCCATGTCAAACTGAACCCAACCAGCAGGAGGACTACAACTATCTAAAGCGAAATCCCTTCACGTTTCTGCGTGAGCGACCAAGACAAAGAAGATTTCAACTCTTTTAGCTAAATTATGTGACTGCAGTACGACCACTCGAACTGAGGGACAGCGCACGGTAAATTATGATGATTCTAATTGATAAACATTGATAGTAATCGGTAGTAATGCTTATGATAATGCCACGCGTTCATATGTAGACTTTAGGCAACCGTTTCGAGCGCAGTAACCCTACCTCCAGCTGATCCCAACCCCATATATTATAACATCAAAATGAGCAATATGGCGATACATGAACAGATTGACAATTTGAACATCTGGTGGTTTCCACGCGACTTTTGTCAATCGCGCTTTGGGGAGTTTCAGCAGAGTGGCACAAATTCTTGCACATTGATCTCACTGATCTTGGCGGATAAGGTGGCCAAGGCGGAAAGGTTTTATAATCGTGTTGCTGAAATGCCACCAAGGGGCTGGGAATTATTTGGGAATGCTATGAATGATGGTAATAGTGTCTATCATAACGTTATCACAGCCCATACACCAATGGCGCGAAATCTTAATTTGAATATACCGGATGCAATATCAGCCATACGTTCACAGCATAAAATTAATTTTCGATTGGAGGAATGGTTCTACACGCATATGGAAGCCGATCCCACAAATCCCATGTATAATCGCAACGTTGCCATGCAATTATCACGCATCTTTCAGATCACATTGCAGGTATTCCAGCAGGCTAACATGACGTCCGGGGGCAGAGATCCGGCTACGCATCTATTTGCAGCTATCATAGCCGATAGTCGCACCGTTATGATGACATTCGATTTTCGTTCATCGATTGTTGCCCTATTCGATTCGCATCAGCATGGGCGTGATGCTGGCGCTGTTTTCGCCCAATGCACCATTCAGAATATGGATGATTTATTATTCTGGTTTATTAGCATGCTGCATAATGTTTATTCC
>JBANCZ010002917.1:0-14120 GCA_037040025.1 Sphaerogastrella javana
ATATATCGCTGTTAATTTTAAGCCTGACCATCTCTAGAACACGATATTTCTCATCTCTAACACAAGAACCGTTAGAATCCCGCGTGCTTTTTGTAAAATCATTTGCGGCGTTGCCATGAAAGGCGGCAAAAACTGAAGCATTTCCAGTGAATTCATTAAAATAATTCAATCGCATTATGTATACTGCCGTAAAGCCACTATCGAAGTATCTGCAGCAAAAGTCGGTGCGCATTTACGATGCCATCTTTACGCTGCACGCAAAGGTTACCTGCGCCTTGTTGTTGGCCTTTACATTTTTATTGTCGTCGAAACAATATTTTGGTGATCCGATCAACTGTATATCCGATATGAAGGAATCGGACTTTGTGAACTCCCATTGCTGGACCATGGGCACCTACATCATTGACTATGAGGATCCCCAAGCCTTGGCCGAACAATACGCAATCATACAGAAGGACTACACTGAATCCCATGGCAAAAACTTTAGTATACCAGAAAATTTCAAAATAAATGCGGCTGGCGTGCGACCTGGGAACTACGGCTATCCGGAGCGTATATTCTTACGCTATTATCAGTGGGTAGTACCAGTGCTGCTGCTGCAATCGTTCGTATTCTATTTGCCTGCGTTCCTGTGGAAAATCTGGGAAGGCGGACGACTGAAGAATCTCTGCGCCAATCTTGATGATGTTTTGGCCTCAACGGCAAAGACAACAGGGCATTTAAGCAAGCTGGCCCAATACTTTACCCGGGACTACAAGGAATCACACATGCGATACTATGGTTCCTACATATGCTGCGAAGTGTTCAATCTGATTATAAGCGTAAGCTCTAACAATTTCCTATTCTGTGGACTTGTCTAACTGGTATTTCGTTTTAGATTGTCAATATGCTGTTGCTGAATGTATTCCTCGATAACTTCTGGTCTCACTATGTTCGAGCTGTGGGCGCTGTGCCCGCCTATGACTGGAGTCAATGGAATCGCATTACCACACACATTTTCCCAAAGATTGCCAAATGTGATCTGATGAAGTTCGGCTACAGCGGCAGCTTGGAGTATCGCGATAATCTATGCCTGCTCCCGCTCAATATACTCAATGAGAAGATCTTTGTTTTCCTATGGATCTGGTTCATACTGATTGCTCTTCTGGCTGCCCTCAAGCTCATCTATCGCATTGCCGTAATTTCCCATAGTGGCTTACGTTTCCAACTGCTGCACACCCAATCTCGTTCTTTAACCAAGTTAAGCCTGAAGCTCGCATTGTCACACTTCAGCTGCGGCGACTGGTTCCTGCTAATGCGCGTTAGCAATAACATTAGTCCCGAGCACTTTAGCAGGCTGCTAGATCTGATCTATCAGCACCAGAGCCCTGATTATAAAGCAAATTTAGATAACGTAGACGAGGCCTGACCAAACA
The DNA here is from genome assembly GCA_037040025.1 of Sphaerogastrella javana. Lineage (NCBI taxonomy): Eukaryota > Metazoa > Arthropoda > Insecta > Diptera > Drosophilidae > Sphaerogastrella > Sphaerogastrella javana. The sequence goes on from JBANCZ010002917.1 coordinate 1,416, forward strand.
CAACTAACAACTCATTCTCACTGAACTAAACATCATTATTCTTATATATCATATGTCATCATTTAAATCGTAAGTTTTGACCAATCTTCGATAGTTTTTGTAACACGCTGAACTGAATCTGCCCTCAATATATATCTAATTTATCGTTAATCGATATATGCTTAACAAAAAGAAACTTCCATTTGAATCATCTTAAGGATACCACAACAAGTATATATAACTAAGTTATTTCACACCTGGAACTAAGTATTGAATACAAAATTCTCATAAGTTACTTCCTCGAGAGCTCAATATAAAGACTATACTTCTATATTCCTATAACTTTACCTATACCTATATGTTTGGTAGAATTTCTCTAGGATTTGATTTAGACTTATAATATGGATTAAGTATCCTCTTTTTTTGGACTTACCACTCGTTCTGGCCTTGCTGGGAATAGAGAATGGTTCCGCACATTTTTCTTAACCGTTGTGGGAGGTTAACTAATTGCAGTAGATGATAAATCAGACACTTTACTGAATTTTGCATCAATTTGTTGTGGTAGATTTCTATACGTACATATGTTAAATCGATCCATTATCTATCTATTTTTTATATGTAAGAATTCCATTTGTTTAAAACTCACATTAAATCTGATAATAAAATTTTGATGATAAAAGTTCGGAATGTTTCCTCGGAAGTTTTCATGGAGGTATTTTAATAAACGAATATATTTGATTACGCGTGTCGATATTTTTTTTATTTTAGGCAGGTCTTTTTAACTAAAAAAATATTTTTTGTTTGTACGTTTTTAGTGTACGGAATTTGTAAAATGACGACTCAAATAATTCGATCAATTTTGATATGTACATTAAGTCAAGGCATACTCCGGGGGCATTGCCATCTGATATCATAATTCATACATATTTTGAGATTTGTTTAGCTCATGACTTTAACAGTGGGTGGGGTTCTACGATTCCCCTTCAACTTGCACTTTACTTCATCGAATTTCTTTAACTTTATTTTTGTTTTTCCTTTTTTTCCGCTGCGCTTTGCAATTTATGCTCAAATTTTTCATTAACCAAAAAATGGTCAAGCACAAAGCACAGCAGAAAATTATTGCCTCAGAACTGGGTCGATTCCAGCTGATCCACTTTCTGCAACAGCTTTAAAAGCCCGCCCAGCCACAGCTTGGACTCCAGTTGCTCGCCGAGCACCGAACGCGTCGTGCTCGATCGTCATTGTAAACGTAATCGTGATCGTGATCGTGGGGTGTTATTCGATATATATCCGGTTCTCTCGCTCCCTCTTTGGATTTTCTCTTCTCTTTTTTTTTTGCAATATTTTTTTTTTTGGTTTGGAGTGTATTTTATAATTGTGCTGTAATCGGATGCTCCTTTTTGGAAGGCATTGTATAATAAATTCAATTTCATAAAAGTGAAAGTCCATTAAAATATATATTCATTCAGTTTAAACAAATTCATGAAATTTGTATATTTTAATGATTATATATTTATGTATTTGAAAATCATCATATAAATACAAAACTACAATGAAAATAACGCTGGATGGTAGGTTTCTGTTTAAAGGAATATTTTTCTATATATTTTTTGCCACATATGTTAAACGCTTCACACTGCCGTCCCCAAATATTGGATATAGCTTGCGTTTACATTGCAATTTCGCTCATTTTTGGGCATCAGCAATTTTTTTTTTCGGTGATTATAAATTGCGAAATTGAACGGCCAAGAACTCGCTGACCAAATTAAAACAAGAACAAAAGCTAAATGAAAAAAAAATGTGAATTTTTTTGTCGTTTATTAAATAAATGGAATTGTGTTAAACCAAATAACATGGAAACATCGATTTATGCAGCGCTGACAACACCCACAAAAATTCTGGATTAAATCATAAAAAAATGCAGAGCGACGATTATTGTATACTCTGCATAAAATTTTAAACAGATTACAGTAACAGAATTCTGTAAAGTTACATGCTTACAGTCGATAACTGCCTATCGATAAGTGTCACTATACATAAACTTAATCTCTATCGTTCGATCGCTGCGATCTATTGCTTATTTGTGCTCTGTTAATTAATATTAATAATTTAATTAAATGCAATTATAAATTTGATGCAATATAAAAAATTGGAAATGCATTTAAATTCCATTGACCTTGACATTCGCAGAGTTGGAGCGACTGCAGCGCAATCCTCGTCGCTGCTGTTGGCTGCGCTGGTCCTGCAATCGCCTGTTGATCATCTCCATGGTGGTGATAGTGACGCTGCTCTGCTCACTGATCTATCATGGCATTGTGTTGGAGCGCATGGGTAAGTACGAAACAGTTAGACCACAACCATATATAAAATATATATGTGTGCTATATGCTACAGATCAACTGCGTCAAATTATGGCATTGAAAGAGAAACATGCACACAAGCTGCAACAGCCGAAAGAGCCGGTGATCCCATCGGAATTGGTAGAGGAGTCCGCATTTGTAATAAGACCGCAGGCGCAACCGTTCCACATACCCCTGATGAAACCCAATATGCTGGAGCAGCAGGCGCTGGCAACCAAGAGCGAGGAGCGTGCATTGCGGTTGAAGCACTTGCGTTACAAGTTTCGCCTGGCCAAGAAATTGCGTCTTAGACGAAGCATAGCTGCTAGAGATTTGCTTGATCCTGTCCAGCTGACGGCCAGTGTGCAGCAGCTGTACTCCAAGCTGCGAAGCAAACGTGCCCGGGCAGCGTTGAGTAAGCTGGAGACGGAGTATGTGCGCTGCAAGAAACAGACGCAAAAGGATTGCATGACTGCACTGATGCACATGTATGAAATGGCCAAGGAGATCGCACAGCGCATGGACACCATGCAGGAGATCATGAAGGAACAATTGCACTCGAGCAGCCTGGAATCGCGGGAGACAAGCAACAAGACCATGGATGCAGCACAGTTGGAAACCAGTACAGTACAGGCTCCGCCACTGAGGGAGAAAATTAAACCAGCGCAGATCAGTTGGATAATCGATGGGCATGGACAGGATGAGAAGGAGGCGTATGTGGAGAATATGCCGAGGGTGTTGCCCAATGCAACCACAGCTGCGGTGGAGCCAAGTCAAGTGGAAAGTATCACCACCACCAGCACAACTACAGCTAGAACGACCATTGCCACCACTACCAGTAGCAGCAGCAGCAGTAGTACGCAAAGCCCCACTGTTGCAACAGGCACCACTTGGTCAGCTGTGAGCACTATGGATCCCACTCTGGATGCCATCACAGAGAACATAACCTGGATTTTGGATCGTTTTGATAAGCCCAAAGAAATTATACACACTACGCAGACTCTAAGCCTCAAGATCAGCACCACAGTTGCGCCAGACAGTTCCACTGATTCTGCACCACCATTGACCACAATGGCAGCACCATCTGAAGAGTTGATACCTCAAAGTCTAAACGCAATCACAGACAGCACGGTTGAAGAAGTTCGAAGCACCACAGAAAGCACAGACGGAGAGACAGGGGCAACAGCAGCTAGAGAGGTGGACGCTGGCACCACCAATCCTAGTGCTACAACTGAGCTTCCGTCAGCGGTTAATCAGACCATGAGAATTACTGCTGTCAAGCAAAAACCACTGAAATACAGCTGGATTATAGATGGTGCTGATGATGGCACCGACAGTACCACACAAGAAATCAGCAGCAGCACCACCACCACCACAACAACACTGACAATGACCACAACGGAACCAACAGAGCCTGCCCACCCCTTGGATAATCCTAGCAGCAGGGAGAATATGCTAGACAGCTATGAACGCCAGGAGCAGCAGCAGCAGCTTAAGGCAAGTACCACCACCACCACCACCACAGCGCCTGTGAGCCAGCACAACGCTAGCGTCTACGATCGCAGTCACTGGCTGCAAAAGTTCGAGCAGGATGCAGCTGCAGAGGCCGATGCGCAGGCTGAGCTCCTAGAAACGTTTGGCACAGAGCTGGACGCACAAAGTCTGCTGCAGCATGGCCCCAAGCTGAATCCAATCGGCGGACAGAGCTTGAATGGTAAGTGAACCGTCGATATACATTTCGCCCAAGCTAATTGTGTTCTGTTGCAGCTGGTGATGCACCACTGGTGACCCTGTGCGCGCATTTGGCTAGGAAGCTGCGCCAGAAGGCAGTCGCCGAGACGGAGACATTCACGGCCTCGCCCAGTGTGCAGTTTACCAGCCGAGGTCCGGGTGGTTTTCCTGTGACCGGGGAGACGATGAAGGCATCGGCACAATTCATGTATAATCCAAGTTTTGGCATGCCCAGCATTCCCGTTTGTTTCTACATGACACCGGCCAATTTCCGCATGCCCATGTGGTCGCCCACGCCCACATTTATGGGCATGCAGTCGGCACAGTTTGGTGGCGGCGGTGGCACATCCAATGCTGGCAACATTTTCTTTGTTCCACAGCAATCGCCTGCATTTGGTGGCACTGGCAACTTCTTTGGCGGTAGTGCGGGAACTGCAGGCGGTGCACAAAATATGCCCAACATCTTCTCCAAGAATGCATCGCCGCAGAAGGCCGGCACTGGTGCTCAGCAATTCTACTGTACCTACATGAAGCAGCCGGGTCAGGGTCAGGGTCAGAGCCAGTCGAGTAATCTCAATCAGAGCAATGGTTTCTCCAATGCCAACTTCAAGATGCGTCAGGATACGAATCAAACGGACATGCAGGCACATCATAGCCAAATCATATACGCCTCGTACATGGGTATGCCGGAGCAGCAGCCGCCACTGGAGGTGCACAAATGCCCAGAGCCGAATCAACGGGGCTGCTATGGCAACAAGGAATGCATACCGGTGGCACGCTGGTGCGACAATGTGGTGGACTGCAGCGATGGTAGCGATGAATCCGCTTGTAGTTGTGCTGCGCGTCTGGATGAAGAGCGACTGTGCGATGGCTATGCGGACTGTCCCATGGCTGAGGATGAACTGGGCTGCTTTGGCTGTGAGTCCCTGGCCTACTCTTGTTATGAAAATGCCGAGGACTATGCACGTCACAATCGTTCAAGTTTGTCCAGATGCTACAGTCGTCTGGAACGTTGTGATGGATTTCTCAATTGTTTCAATGGACGCGATGAGCTGCACTGCAGCATGCTGGTCACAGACGTGACGCAACCTATGGTAAGCAATGAACAAATCCTGTACAGAAATGTCTTAAATTTTCATTTCGCTCACAGTCACCAAGCATCTCCGCCTCATCGGGTTACCTGTATCACAATCACAGAGGTGACTGGTATCCCGTTTGCAACAATGGCGCCCAGTGGGCTGCTGCTGCCTGTCAGCTGGAGGATTTGCCTGCCACGCCAAATCAAACATTACGACTTGGATTTATGCCGCTGTCTCTGCCAGGACCCTTTATAGAGCCCTCTCTCCACGCTGGCATACATTTTGTGCAGGCCTGCCATGGACGCAGCAATCATGACACGCTGCTGGATCATGTGGCCCATGTCCAGTGCCCACTGCCACAGTGTGGCCTACCCAGTCAACCAAGCACAGACGCTAGTAAATTACGTCGTCCAAAACGCAGTCCCATCGCTGCGTCTGCATCGCGACAACCGGATGCAGTGGGTCGTATTGTGGGTGGCAGCTATGCGACGGCGTTGCAGTGGCCCTTCGTAGTGGCCATCTATCGCAATGGCAAGTTCCATTGTGGCGGCACCATCTACACTGAAAATTGGGTAAGTCTCTGTGGTAGTAAAATGTGTCCTCTACTTACTCATACCCCATCTGCTCCACAGATCATCAGCGCTGCGCACTGCGTCATTAATTACACCAAGTATCATTATGAGGTGCGCGCAGGTCTCTTGCGCCGCACCAGCTATGCGCCCTCGACGCAGATACAAACGGTCTCCCATGTGGTGGTGCATCAGGCTTACGAGCGCAGGAGCATGCGCAATGATCTGTCGCTGCTGCGCGTCGCAGCACCGCTTCAATTCAATCGCTGGGTCAAGCCCATTTGCATGCCAGATGTGGGACGCAGTACGAATGGAAACGATTGGATCTGGGGTCCGGAGGAGCATACACTGTGCACAGTAGTTGGCTGGGGTGCCATCCGAGAGAAGGGTCCCAGCAGTGGGTGTCTGTTTAGTTCACCTCATGCTCCTCAACTTATACTTGCTCTTCATTCTTCCAGGTGATACTCTGCGCCAGGTTGTGGTGCCCATACGCAAACGTTGCACTGATCCTGAGGATCAGGCCTCGGAGGATGTCTGTGCCGGTGATCCGGGCGGTGGCCGCGATGCCTGCCAGGGCGACTCCGGCGGACCGCTCTTCTGTCGTAGCGTCAATCACACGGATGAATGGTATCTTGCGGGCGTGGTTAGTCATGGCAATGGTTGTGCTCGTCCCAAGGAATTTGGCGTCGATACACGCGTCGCCCTCTACGTAGACTGGCTGGAGCTGGCCATTACACCGAACCTTCTACCCGCCAAACAACCTCTGCAACTCTGTCCCGGTTTCATGTGCGTTTGGGGTGGCAAACGTTGCATTTCGCAACGTCAACGCTGCGATCGCAATGTGGACTGCCTGGGTGGTGAGGATGAGGTGGGTTGTACCTATAATTTCATACCGGACATGGTGGGCAGCAGCAAGCAGAACGTTAGCAGTACCACAGAGCCAGATTATTATCCGTTGCCTCGACTGCAGGCATTGGACATGGAAACGCAGCAGTCAGAGCAGAAACAGCGACAGGATGTGGCCATACAGGATGAGGATTTGTTTGCTGAAATTGGAAGCCCGACGGCAGCAACAGCAGGAGCAACAGAGGCTACCGATAAAGCAGCAACAACAGCAGGAGCAACAACAGAAGGAGCAACAGCAGCAGCAGTATCAACAGAAAGAGCACCAGCAGTAACAACAGAAAGAGCACCAGCAGCAGCAGCATCAACAGAAGCAGCAGCAACAAAAGGAAAAGAAGAATCTTCAACAACAGGCACAGCTGCAGCAACTGCTCAAGTAGCAGACGGGACAACAGAAGATGCCATCATGGAAGCCACAGCAACAACAGATGAGGTAGTTACAGCTGCCACGCCAATGCCAGCAACATTTGCAAGCACTACAACAACAGCTGCCACTACGTTAGATCCGGCAGCCCCTACAACATGGCCTACTTCTGCGGAGGATTTGAAGAAATTTACGGATTTGATAACGCAACTGCTGGAAGAAAACGCAACAACAGCGAGCATGCCAACAACAACAACATCCACAATAGCCACAACCATTGCCGAGGAGCCGGCAACAACAGTGGTGCAGCCTGCAATTGTTACGGATGCGCACAGTTTGAGCTCAACAACAACAGCAGCAACAGCTACTGAAATGGCAGCAGCCACAACACAAGAAGCACCAACAGCCACAACACAAGAAGAACCAACAACAACTACAATTCAAACGATTGTTGCAAGTTCAACCACAAACGCAGAGAGCACAACAATTGATAGTTTGGCTGAGGCCACGACACCAGCAATGACACCGCCAACAGTAGTACCAGCAGCAACACAGCCAACAACAATAACAACAATGGCTGCAACAACAGCAGCAACTACAACTGCCACAGTGGCAACTACAATAGAGCCCGAAACAGAGCCCACAGCTAAACCTGCAACACAGGCCATAGAAAATGAAACTACAACAATGAAGCATACGACAACAGCAACAACAACAACAGCAGCAACATCAACAGCAGCAACAACAGCAGCAACATCAACAGCAGCAACAACTACAACAAGAACAACAGCAGCTGAGGAGGGCACTACAAGTGCTGCAACTGTGCCAAGTACTGAGCACAGCAGCAACAGCATAGCTACAACGGCAACAGTCACAAAAGCAGCTACAACAGCAGCAACAACAACAGCAGCTACAACAGCAGCAACAAGAACAACAACAACAACAACAGCACTCAAAACAACAAAGCCTACAAAAGTGTTGCCAAAAACGCAGTTGCCAAACAAATTCATATGCCAAAAGTAAGTTGAAATTGATGCCGAAACTTGGTAAATAATTTAAATATAGTAAAACCAAAGGTTGCAACCGAATTGGAATTTCAAAGATAATAATAATTGATATAATAATAGGGTAATTCTGCTAGCCAATCAATAACAAAAGGGCTATATATTGCAGCTTTTCTTCCAGTTTTTTTTAACACTGTCAAATCTGATCTTGATTCATTTGTATTCTTTATAGAATGCCACAAATTGTAGATTTGCGATTGCGTTGCGATCGACATGTGGACTGTGAGGATGGCACCGATGAGCTGGACTGCACATGTCGTGATTATCTGAAGGGTCGACTCGGTGTGCTCATTTGTGATGGCAAAGCGGATTGTGAGGATTTGAGCGATGACCAGGACTGTGGTAAATGGATATCTAATAAGATAAAAGAGCTAGAGATAGTAATATCTATTCATTTAAATTATTTATTTTATATTCAGGAAATTGTCAGGCGCACGAATATCACTGTGCTCTGTCGAAGAGCTGCCTGCCGCTGGCCAAGCGCTGTGATCAAGTGGTGGATTGTAAATTTGGCGAGGATGAAAAGGATTGCTGTAAGACTTAGCTATAGGCAACACAATTATATCTTTACTTTACTCTCTGTTTTTTTAGATGCTCTAACAAATGGTCATGATGTGCACTTCGATGCCCATCAGCAGCCCAAGTTCAGCAGCGTTGGCATCTTCTCCAAGAACGAGCATGGACTGTGGCGTGTGGTCTGTGCTCAGGACACGGGCTTCCATGAGGAGCCAGCCAAGACAGCTGCAGCTGTTTGTTCGCTCCTGGGTTTCCATGGTGTCCACTATTATAATAGCACAGAGTTTGTTAACCAGCAACAGATGCAGCCCATAACACCAGAGCTGGGCAAGCAGAGATTGCATCCATCATCGCTGCATACGTTCATGCGTGACAATGTGCACTTTGCCAGTGCGGAGCTTGTAGTGGCTTCAAAATTACAGGAGCAGCATGGACAGCATGTTCCGCGACAGCAGAAGGCACGCGTTGTCGCCCATGACAAATGTCTGGGCATCTATGTGGAGTGCAATCCTCGCTCGAATGCCACGCTACCGCTAAAGACCTTCAGCGCTGGCCAGGCGATCACACCGAAGCCATCACAGCATTTGCCCGAACTGCAGCCCACCATTGAGACATACAACATGCCGAATGTGTACTTCCAACCTCAGCTGCCGACACAGCTGGTCAACAAGAAGGATGAGATCATGGATCGTTTGGATATGCTGATTAAGGTCAAGAAGAACAAGACGATGATGGTGCAGAATGAGCTGCATGAGGCCATCGAGGAGCTTCACTGGCCTTGGCTGGCAGATGTCTATGCCAATGGTGAGCTGTGGTGCCTCGGTGTGCTCCTCGATAAGCACTGGCTGCTCGTGCATGAGAGCTGTCACTCTGGCATAAGGTGAGCTATCTATTATTATATCCGTTAATGCAATTTGGCTAAAATCTTCACTTCTACAGCTTCGAGACACATTATATAAGCGCTTTACTTGGCGGTGGCAAGACCAGAAGCTCGCTACATCGCAGCAATCAGGAACAAATACGTCGAGTGGACTGTTTTGAGGCTGTGCCTAAATCCAATGTTCTGCTGTATCATCTGGAGCAACCGGCCAGATACACGCATCATGTGCTACCCACCTTCTTGCCGGAGAGGTAGGTAGCGAGACTGTTCAGTTGATTTTAATATAGTAATGCTTTGTTACAGTTTAACTGATGGGAATAATGCTGTGGAGGAATGCATGAGCGTGCTGCATGATGATCTTAGTGGTCACATCAAAACGGTGGCCATAAGGAAGCTGAACAATGACAGCGACTGCAGTAGTTGCTATCAGCTGCAGGAGAAGCAGCCGCCGGGTAATCTGATGCGCATGCTGAATCTAAGTGCCGAGGATATGGCATCTATATCGGAGGAAGTGGAGCTGGCAAATGGTGTGCTGCCCAGAGAGGCGCCCACTCTCACCAAATTCACCAGCTGCACGCAGTTTGGTCATCGCAATCACACAGCAGTAGCAGGAGGAACAACATCAGCGCAGCCCAGTGATCAGGGCGTGCTGGTTTGCCGTCAGGCCAATACGGGTTGGTATCCCACGGCGCTCTTTAGCTACAACAACAGCGACTGCCAGAGCTTCAGGCAGCCATTCGGCATACGCACACTGGAGCAGGCGTACAAAACGCTGCAGGATATTATTGGTAAAGCAATTGGTTATACATTTCATTATAAATGAAAACAAAGGGTAAACTTTAAATTGCAATTTTGATTGCTTTCACAGATCAAACGCACTGCAGCAACCATGTGCCGACGCCCATGCCCGCCTGTAGGACACATCGTTGCCCCCTGGGCGCCTGCCTGGCACAGACGGCGCTTTGTGATGGTCACAGCGATTGCCATGATGGCAGCGATGAGCTGCAGTCCAAGTGTCGTGTGCTGCAGCAGCGCTGTGCTCCGGGCGAAATGAAATGCCGCAGCAGCGCTAAATGTGTGCCCAAGAGCAAGTTCTGTGACCATGTGGCCGACTGTGAGGACATGACCGATGAGCCGACCATATGCAGCTGCTTTACGTACTTACAGTGAGTCAGCGTGTGTCTTTTATCATATGCAAATTATCAAGGTTTTTGTAATACTTTGCAGAGCCACGGATCCGTCCAAGATATGCGATGGCAAGCGCAACTGCTGGGACAAGAGCGATGAGAGTTCGGTGCTCTGCAACTGCACAGCGGATCACTTCAAATGCAGCTCGTAGGTTGACATTTGTCTGTGAATTTTTCCAACTTTTAATCAACTTCAACTCACAGATCACCGGAGGATTGCATACCGCGTGATTTTGTGTGTGACAAGCAGCCGGATTGTCCGAATGGTGAGGATGAACGCTATTGCTATGGCCTGGAGCATCCCATGCAGGAACAGCAGCTAACCTATTGGTCTGGCCACAAGCACAGCACCGGCTCACCCTATGGCCAGGTTATCGAGCAATCCTATGGCATTTGGCATACTAAATGCTTCCCCAAGAGCTCACCGCCCACCCTAGCCGAGGTGCGTGACATATGCAAGAAACTGGGCTACCATCCGGATCGCCAGCCCAGCTACAGGCTCATCGATGATGCCTCCAATGAGGCGGTCCATACCTACGAGTGGGCTGATAGGCGTGGTCGCACCTTCAGCAATGAGACACTAGTGGGCAAATATCGTGCCTCGACCAAGGCCAGCATCATCAGCAAATTCTCACCGCTTCAACTGAACGATCGGCTCACGCTCACCCTCAAGCCGAGTAGACCGATTGCAGAGCTAGTGCGCTGGAATTCGACGGACTCCAGCCTCTGCTATAGACTGGAAATACGCTGTGCTTAACACATGTGTGTGTGTATCTCTTTTACTAACTTTTTGTGCGTTTTAGTAGCAAAATAATCATAGCATTTATACTAAAAAATATATCCAACAGATGGAGCAATGATTAGGGCGTATTTGTTTTACTAAGCAAATTATAATTATAATTATAATAATAAAATATTATTTGTAAATTGTTGCGTTGCTTTTTATGGGGCGAAATTCGCGTAGGCCGCATATGCAAAATCAAATTTTTCAAATAATTCTCTCGTTCTGCTTGCTGCGGTATTCTTCTTCTTCTTCATTTCGCAGTCAACATCCGAGAATTGCCATTCCGACGAGTTTATATGAGAGCAACACCAGGCGACCAGAACTAAGCAGCGCGCAAACGTTTTCGCATGTGTCAACGCTGCGCGTCAAAACATAGCAGAGCGAGAGAACAGAACGTAGCGCGAGAGAGAGAGAGAGTGAGACTGAGCATTCACATGCGTTCGTAGGCAGATGATACAATGCCATTCGCAGCGTTGTCGAATTTTGAGACCAAGAGAGCTTTTATAAACAATGACCCTGTACAAGAGAAAGAGAGCCACTTTATCGTCAGTCAGCGCATTTCGTTTCTTGAGTGAAAAAGGGAGAGCTTTTCGCTACGGCAGCTCTGAAGGGCGAAGTGCTTCTGGGAGATGATTTAAAATTATTGTTTGCTATTTAATAGACGCTTTTTTGGGTTTCTTTACAGTCTATGGAAATAAAATGCAACTTGGCAATGTTTTTTTTTTTTTAAATTTTTTATTTAAATATTAACCTTGTTATTTGTGTTTATTATTAATTAATCAGTTGTCTAGTTGTTGCATATTTTAATGTTTAATTCAATTGTTGTTGATGGGCTTCTAAATTGTCAATTTATAATGTTGTAACAAATTAGTTGTTGTTGTTTTATAAATGTAAAAAATCGCAAGGTTTTTTATTACTTCCACTTTTGTTTAGTCAAAATTTCAAAACAATTTAAATTTATACTTAAAGCACTTATAAATTTATTTAGGGTTGTTTGTTTTTTAAATTTTGTTTTAGTATAAATTCGTTAAAAAGTTGAAAGTTTGGTTTTTGTCTTGTTTTTTTCAGAAAGAATAGTAGGTACTTGAGAATCATGATTTATATATATGTGTTTAATATGTATCTTAAGGAGCAGATTTTGTTGATCTTCCTCGATTTTTGATTGAGGTTAACAATAGTTAGGGTTTAATTATAATTATAAATATTTAACGAGCATAAGGGTTTTCTTTTTTTATAATATATATTCAAAAAACTTTGAAAGAAGGCTGGGCATAATTTGTTGCATATATATTAAGATATATATATATATA